>PVJI01006559.1:0-85338 GCA_004026765.1 Micronycteris hirsuta | reverse complement strand
AGGAAAAGCTTATCAATTAAGTCATAGCAAATAAACAGTACATTAAACTTAGAAAAAAAGATGAAATAAAACGTAATAATACTGGAGCTATCTGACACAGAGTAGATACTCAATAAATAAATACTAAGTAAGTATGCTTATGACAATTAACTAAGAATTCCTGTCCTAAAACTCTTCTGGAGATATTCCCCATTCCATCCAGTTCTCATGACAGAAGAGACTTGTATACAAGGATTCTTTTTGAATCCCTGCTCTGAGGTAGTAACCTAATTTAATAAAGTTTACATTAGAACTAGAACAGAAATAATAATCCTCTCTTCAAAACAGAAATCCTAAATTGGTAATTTAGACCATGTAGATATTATCCAAATTCAGACCTAGAAAACTGAGTTAATTCTTTCTTTACAGTTGTTCCATCTACTCTATTCTGTGTCCTCAAGTACTCCTTGATGTGGTTGCCAGCAATTGCATCTATATATATATATTTTTTTTTTTTTAATAATGGGGTTTTAGTTTATACATCTTCTGAATGTTCAGAATCTTTTTGGAAAGTGTAAAGGATATTAACCCTGAAATTTTTCAAAGTTGTCCTTGTAAACAGTCTCATCCTCCTCTTCTGCAGTGAAACTTCGATGACTCTCCTGAGGTACCCAGATCTGTGATCTTTAAATTGTGGGGCTGTACATCTTTTCTTTAGTTTAAATTTATTGGGATGACACTAGTTAATAAAATTATATAAGATGTAGTACATATATACAGTGAAATACGATTCAGCCATAAAAGATGAAATGCTGTCATTTATGACAACATGGATGGATCTTTAGAATATCATGTTAGGCAAAGTGTGTTTATTGGTTCACAGACCAGCATGCAATATACTGTATACTGAGCCACACCAGCCAGGGCAAGTGTACTTTTTTTTTTTTTTTAAGAGGATGTTGGTTGTCTTTTTTATTTTTTATTTTTAGAGAGAGGGGAAGGGAGGGAGAAAGAGAAGGAGAGAAACAGCAATGTATGGTTGCCTCTCACATGGCCCTCATGGGGACCTGGCCCGCAACCCAGGCATGTGCCCTGACTGGGAATCGAACCGGGACTGCTTGGTTCCCAGCCCGCGCTCAATCCACTGAGCTACACCAGCCAGGGCGCAAATGTACTTTTTAATCAAAGATTTTGTAAAGACCTGGGAACAGGAAGTCATTCGGAGGAGCTAACCCAAGAAGGAAGCAAGCTTTCTCTGCCTATGGCCCTTGTTTTCATATCCCTTGAACTGCTCCTTTTTACATGAAGGATTATATGACAGAAGCTGGATGTTTTCATTAAATTACAATACAATATTATAAATAGACAGCTGTAGTAATAGTGCAAGAACACCAGTGAGATAAAACTACCATAAAAAGCAAGGCAAGGTGTTTTACTCAGTGTTTTGTAAACGACAAGCAGGTCCTCATAGGGAATGCAGGAAGACTTCTTAGGGAGCCTGAGGGACAGGCTGCTTCTTCGGCCCTTAAGAGTTTCAAGGGTTGCCTGGCTTATCAGTAGGAAAAGGGAAGGGTATTTGTTCTCTCTCCTCTCTTGTATTTGATAATCCTTGCCCTAATACCCCACAACTTAAACTAATATCACCTAATAAAACCATGATTCTGTTACATTATAAACAGGATAACACAGAATTTATGTAAGATCTATAACAGCTTCAGTTTGGAATTTTGTATCAAAATTCAGATGCTACAATTTAAAAATGAACTTTAATATAGTAACTTAATTTCAGGGTTCCATATATATCTGCAGGAGAGAGGTAGAATATTTAACTGATTTAACATGCCTATCAAGTTTATTGTTTTATTTTTGTGTTTATGTGACATCTGTAATGCTTTGGGTAGTTTTGATGAACTAGTAGTACTTGTGCCATTTTGAAGATGTACTCTTTAATATGCCTTAGTATATTACAGTTATCATTTACTATACTGGTTTTTTTCTTGTGTGACTTTGAAGATCTCAGAATGCCTAAAACCCTTTTCTTGTAATGTGTTATGTATTTGAGGAAAACTGAAAGGATGGAATTAGTAGTAATAATAATAATAATAATGTTAAAACAGAAACTTTTCAAACTGAAAAATAACAGACATCTAGGAAAAACAGGGGAGAAGGGTGTTGGCTTGGTGAGTCTATACAATACAAAGTATGCCAATGAATTGTATTCCCAACAGCATCTCCCTGAAGGCAAGACTTCGTGTCTACTTTATTCACTGGTGTTAACCATCCTCCACCTTCCTAATGACTGGAAGAAGACCTGACACCTAAAAGGTGCATAATAAATATTTGTTCAATGAAGAAAGGAAGGCATGAAGTGTAGGAGACTTAGGTTTTATGCCTTTTGTTTTACAGGCTGCTCAGGACTTTGATCCCAATGAGTAATTTTTCTTCTGAGCTGTTGCTTGCCAAGTTGATTTATCTACTTCTGTTACTTCCCCATATTTCATAGCTTCGAAGTGTCATTTATTACTCATTTGTTCAACAGATATTTTTGAGCATCTAATGTATTCTAAGCAAAGTTACGTTAAAAAGTAACTAGAGCTTATCTATTTTGCGAAATGATCATACATGGGTATTAAATGATAATTTAGGATATTATATTGTTATATGAAATATCAGAGGTTGGCACAAGCAATAAACACCTGGTTTCAGAACATGCTGATTTGGTAAAGTTAGAGAAAAGAGTCACAGACTTTCAGTAGATAAAGAGGGGAAGGAAGGAATTCTAGGAGGAATGGCGCGGCGTAATCTGAGATAAATCACTAGGAGTGTTTTAGGAAATGTAGTAGATCAGCCTGGTAGGTGGAGTAAACAAAAGACTGATTGTAAATATTTAAGTGTTACACCTAGCAGACAGATAGATGATCCTATAAATTACTGATTGAGCACATTTCACTCTGAGGGAAGTTCCTAGATCTCCTTCAGGGTTCTTTTCTCCCCTGTTAGTTACTATGACCTTGTTTCATTTTCCTCTTGCCTTAGTAGTCTTTAGAGCTCCTGCTTATCTCTTGAACTCTTTCTCCCTACATAGTCTTGCGAAGTGATCCCATTCACTTTAAATTATAATTATATATGCGTAATTATATATATATATATAAAACATGGTAACCCTAGAATTTGTTTTTCCATCTCAGATGCCTCTCCTGACCTTCATAGCTTCATACTCTGACATACATAAACACACAAACATTTCCCTTGATAGCTACAGTGGGATGTCTCACAGCTTTCTAACCTCAAATGCCTGAAATTGAATTCTTGGTTGTTACCCACCCTCCATCCCCTAATGCAGTTCTTCCCCTTGTTTCTTTCATTAACACTCACTCAGGTTAAAAACCTTGGAGTTATCCATAATTCCTGTTTGTTTGTTTGTTTGTATGTATGTATGTATTTTTTTTATTTTTAAGTATATTTTATTGATTGTACTATTACAGCTGTCCCAGTTGTTTTCTACCCCTTATCCCCCCTCCACTCTGCACACCCCACCCTCCAGCATTCTACTCCCTTAGTTCATGTCCAAGGGTTATACACATAAGTTCTATGGCTTCTCTATTTCCCATACTATTATTAACCTCCCCCTGTCTATTTTATGCCTCTGAATCATGCTTCTTATTCCCTGTGCATTTGTCCCCCCCCATTGTCCTCCTCCCCCTCCCCACCCCCACTGATAACCCTCCATGGGATCTCCATTTCTGTGAATCTCTTCCTGTTCTAGTTGTTTGCTTAGTTTTTGTTTTTTAGGTTCAGTTGTTGATAGTTAAGAGTTTGTTGTCATTTTATTGTTAATAGTTTTTTATCTTCTTCTATTTCTTAGATAAGTCCCTTTAGTATTTCATATAATAAGGACTTGGTAATAATGAACTCCTTGAACTTGACCTTATCTGGGAAGCATTTTATCTGCCCTTCCATATGAAATGATAGCTTTGCTGGATAGAGTAATCTTGGATGTAGGTCCTTGCCTTTCATGACTTGGAATACTTTTTTCTAGCCCCTTCTTGCCTGTACTGTTTCTTTTCAGAAATCAGCTGATATTCGTGTGGGAACTCCTTTGTAATTAATTGTCTCCTTTTCTCTTGCTGCTTTTAAGATTCTGTTCATATCTTTAATCTTGGGTAACTTAATGATAATGTGCCTTGGTGTGTTCCTCCTTGGGTTCAATTTCTTTGGGACTCTCTGGGCTTCCTGGAAGTCTGTTTCCTTTGACAGATTGGGGAAGTTCTCCTCCATTATTTGTTCAAATACATTTTCAATTTCTTGCTCTTCCTCTTCTGACACCCCTATGATTCTGATGTTGGAATGTTTAAAGTTGTCCCAGAGGTTCCTAAGCCTCTCCTCATTTTTTTTTTTTTGAATTCTTGTTTCTTCATTCTGTTCTGATTGGATGTTTATTTCTTCCTTTTGTTCCAAATCATTGGCTTGAGTCCCGATTTCCTTCCCTTCACTGTTAGTTCCCTATATTTTGTTTTATTTCACTTTGTACAGCTTTTAAGTGGGGGGATGTGGGTAGGAGCGGGTATGCATCGTGGAGGGGAATAAAGGGAGGGAAATGGGACAACTGTTATGGAAAAAAAAAACCAAGGTGGAGGTCAGGATTCAGCCTGCGGGCCTTGTGTTTGCCACCAGTGCACTATACAGTCTGACCTGCTACTTTTGACCTCTTTCGGCTGCAACAGTAGTCTAAGCTGCCTTCTTCATTCACCTATATTTAGGATCGACTACGTAGTTTTGAGTACCTATTGCAGAATGAAAATACAGAGCCCTTCATGTAAGAATTTCAAAGTGGTGACAGCATTGCATTAAATAAAGTGCAAGGTCCTCGTAAGTGCCAGCTCAATGTGACTGTATTTTATCTGCCGATGAAGCTGGTCCTCCCTCTACTACTCCAGGAGCCTCCTAACTGGTTGCTCCCTGCTTCCCCCATAGACCACTGTTCTATGACCATAGTAATCAGAGTCATTAGTGTAGATCAGGTCATACCACTCCCTGCTTAGGATTTACAAGACCCTGCATGGTCTGGCCCTCCAAACTTTATGTGATTTGATACTGAAGCTTTATTCTCTCCTTCTACACATTCCTCCCTCAATCATGGGTAGCAACCAAAACGGCTGCTTGTTGTGCAACAGGTGGAACAAGAACGGTTCCATCTCAGGGCTCTTCCTTTAACCTTAGCACAGGATCTAAAAGCTTCATCCTTCCCTCCATCATGCGTTTCTCAAGTCGTATGTCACCTCCTCAGACAGACCTTTCCTGATCACTTCTAGGTGAGATAGTGTAGCCTTCTCACCGCCACCGCCACCAGCACTACCACCTAGTTACTTGCTAAGCCATTATCCAGTTTCATTGTATCCTTAGTGCTTATTACTGTGTGGCACTAGATTTATTAATTAATTAATAATTATGACTTACTGACTTTTCTCTCACCTAGCATAGGGCCTGCTGTGTGAAAATACTCAATAAATATTTGTTGCATGAGTGCATGTTTTTCATAATAATTTTTATTTACCCTTGCTGCTGTGGCTCAGTGGATTGAGCACCGGCCTGCAAACCATAATAATTTTTATTTGTGGAATTTTCATAAAATTAACTTATATTTAATTTTAAAATCTTCCAAAATCAGGTTTAAAATCTCAAAGAAATAATTTCTCTCCAAAATGGCATGCCTTTGGTATGACATGTATTACATGTATTATAGCTCAGACAAGGAATTAAAGATGCTATTTATTACCTGTTGAAACTAAAGTTAATGCTATACGGTCAGCAGTTTCCCCCTCAGAATCAATATTTTACATCATAATACCAAAGGTTTCACAGCCCAGGCCTCACAGATTTATGTAAACCCATTCATTCAGTAAACATTGAACACCTATTGTGTATCAGACACTCAAGAACAAAAAGTTGAAATTTTCCATACCCTTGAGTTACTGTTGATGATTTGTTCTTTGATATGCAACATTCTGTGCAGTTTCTAGAAGAAAAATACTGAATCTGCTTCACTACACTTGATCTTCTACCTTTTAAGTCCTTACCACATAGTCCAAAATGATGCACTTTATGAAGCTGACATGAATGTGAAATATTTAAAAGTAATTTACAAAGTTGTTGTTTACCAGTAATGTCTGGTACACACACCAGTTTTGTAGGGGATGGGTGTGATAACGGCCATATGCTATTGTTCACAAAAGTTTCAGTACTTATTACATAATTATATTGAATGCCATATGATGTCTTATAGGAGGTCATTAAATTTACTGGGAGTTTATACCTACATTTTTGTTATTTTTAGTGCATTTCAGTAGCACTATTTTCTATTACATAAACTTTAGATATTTCTTTTTCATGGAAAAAATTATCCTTCAAGATGAAAATAATTCATGCAATATAGCACCCTGACTTTTCCAGAAATAATCCCCATGTGCATTCTAAATGGTGACTAAGTGATAATATATATGCTATATAGTCCTTCAAACATAAAAAATAAGAATAACCATTGCCAACCATGTCAACAGAAAAATAACTGAAATTAATTTTTTCAAGGACATTTTGTTTTGAAAATTACCTCTACTGGTTGGTACATTAGTCTCTTTTTTATTCCTGGAACTCTAGAAGGATGAGTCATTTCTGATAGTTTTCCAAAGAGCTGCTATTAAATTCTTTTTAAAAGTTTGTAACTAAAAAATTGAAACTGAAACATAACCCACAACACCATAATTTCAACTGCCTAGAGGAAAACGTAGGCAGTAAATGTCAGACATCCCATACAGCACTGTGTTCAGTGATATGTCTCCTAGGACAAGGGATATAAAGTAAAGAATCAACAAATGGGACTACATCAAATTAAAAAGCTTCTGCACGACTACAGAAAACATCAGCAAAGTGAAAAGGGAACTAACTGTATGGGTAAACATATTTGCCAATGATACCTCAGACAAGGGTTTTATCTCCAAAATATATAAAGAACTCACACAGTTCCACACCACGAAGACAAACAATCCAATTAAAAAATGGGCGGAGAAAAAAATTGTAATTAGCATTAATGAATGAAAATCTTTCTGAAGTATATTACATATTGTGCCTATATACATACCTCAGGTATAAAAATTTATTGGGAACATGATTTTAGCCTTCTCTTTAACTTGGTTTTCTTGTGAACAGCTATTTTTAAATTACGTGGTAGATGCCTTCAGATGCTATCAAGAAGAGTAGAGCTGTTTACCCTTTCACACGATGGCCACAGACTGTTACCCTGTGTGAGTCCGTTGCTTTATTTAATTCTTCTTCTTCTCTTGGCGTCCATCCTCTTGTCAAGTTGATTATGTTACTGTCTGTTGCAGCTCCCTTTGTTCTGATTTAGTGTTTTTAATTTCCTGTGAGCCAGGAAATCAGTTCTAAAATTCTGTTAGAATGTGTAAAAGAAGACCGGATAGACCGAGTGAAGGTCTGATGGGCTCGCCTATGCGTCAAGTGCCCAGAGCTGTCGTGCTTGGCTTTGTGACCTCCATGTCAGTTGCTGAAATGCTTTTTTTGTTTTTTGCTAATTTCCTGGTTCTGGTTAGAGCAGATATCAGTGTATCACAAAATAGAAAATATGTAGAGTATCTCATTTTGGAACTTTTCCTTTGGGTCACTCGGTCCTTGTTAACATGATACACTTGTATCATCTATCTGAAACTCAGATATATAATAATAGTTAAATTGCTCATTAACTTCTTTGACATCTTTCCAAGTTCTTTGCTGTGAAACTGAGTCATACAACTAAATAAACTCTATTAAGTTGTTGATTCCTAAAGCTTGTTTCTCTACTCTTTATTCAGATTTCTGTCATGGATGAAGCATATAGTTTCAAAATCAATTGAGTGTTGAAAAGATATTCTGCAGTCAATCCCAGTGTACATCATTCATTAAATCTTCAACATGTATTATAGAATACCTTCTTTGTCTGGCATTGTGTTGCAATGAATAAGAAAAACAGGGTTTTTGTGTTCATGGGGCTTGTATGTTACCCAGCCATTCTCAACTTTTTATGTGTGTATACAAATCACCTGGGAACTTTATTAAAAGTGTTGATTCCAGCTCTGCCGGGTAGCTTGATCAATTGGAGCATCATCCTGTACACTAAAACGTTTTTAGTTCAGTTCCTGGTCAGGGCACATACCCAGGATGCAGATTCAGTCCCTACTTGGGGTTCCTATGGGAGACAAGTGATTGATGTTTCTCTCTTGCTCTGTCTTGCTCTCTCCCCAATCTGCCGTCCTTCTCCCTCCTTTTTTTCCTCCCTCCCTTCTTTTTTCTCTGAAAAATCAATAAACATGTTCTTGGATGACAATTTTTTTTTTAATGTTGATTCCAGGGCCAAGCCCCCAGAGTTTTTGACTCAGTAGGTCTTGAGTTGGGACTAGAAATATGCAATTAACAGACAACCCAATGATTCTAATGTAAGTGGTCCTCAGAGCACATTTTGATAAATTGTGTCACTGGTTGCCTTCAGGGAGAGGATCTGGATGTCTTGGGGTGACATTTTTAATCATGTATCTTATTAGGTGACTGCATTACCTAATCAAAAATAAGTGAGAGAATGTATGTCATGTTGTAACCATAGCTCTGAAAGTATACTATTAGTTACTTTTGATTCAGATGCCTCTTAAGCCTGCCTTTCTTTTTGACATCTTTCCCTATCAGCATATTCTAACCGGTGGAGCTTTATCTCTTCTAAGCACATTATCTGAATCCCTCTTCCCTTATACAGAAGTTATGATAACACTTTATTATAAATTTCATTCTTACACATCACAGGGACTGTTTCTAAGCAGTCTCTTCTACTTCATCTTTCTTGTTTTATACCAGAAGTGTACCATTTTAATTGTTGTGGCTTAATAACATATCTTAATGCCTAGGATATTATGATCCCTATTATTATTGTTCTTTACATTTTCTCTTAATAATTCTTACCTGATTAGTCTCTCATCTCAATTTTAGAACAATTTTTTATTTTTATTTTTTTCAAATATAAACTTTGCATTATCTTTTTTGTTTCTGTTAAGATATTATTTACTCATTTTTATTTTTTTAAAATATATTTTATTGATTATGCTATTATAGTTGTCCCATTTTCCCACCTCTATTCCCCCCTGCCCACACCCCCCACCCATTCCCCGCCCTTTAGTTTTTGTCCATGGGTCATTCATATAAGTTCTTTGACTTCTACATTTCCTATACTATTCTTAACCTCCCCCTGTCTGTTTTCTACCTACCATTTATGCTACTTATTCTCTGTACTTTTTCTTCCTCTCTCTCCCTCCCCTGTTGATAACCCTCCATGTCTTATATAAATCCCTATAACATTTCATATAATAAAGGCTGTGTGATGATGAATTCCTTGAACTTGACCTTATCTGAGAAGCACTTTATCTGCCCTTCCATTCTAAATGATAGCTTTGCTGGATAGAGTAATCTTGGATGTACGTCCTTGACTTTCATGACTTGGAATACTTCTCTCCAGCCCCTTCTTGCCTGCAAGTTCTCTTTTGAGAAATCAGCTGACAGTCTTATGGGAATTCCTTTGTAGGTAATTGTCTCCTTTTCTCTTGCTGCTTCTAAGATTCTCTCCTTATTTTTAATCTTGGGTAATATAATTATGATGTGCCTTGTGCCTTGGTGTGTTCCTCTTTGGGTCCAACTTCTTTGGGACTCTCTGAGCTTCCTGGACTTCCTGAAAGTCTTATTTCCTTCACCAGCTTGGGGAAGTTCTTCTTCATTATTTGTTCAAATAAGCCTTCAATCCCTTGGTCTTCCTCTTCTCCTTCTGGCACCCCTATGACTCGGATGTTGGGACGTTTAAAGATGTCCTGGAGGTTCCTAAGCCTCTCCTCATTTTCTTGAATTCTTGTTTTTTCATTCTTTTCTGGTTGAATGTTTTTTTCTTCCTTCTGGTCCACACTGTTGATTTGAGTCCCAGTTTCCTTCTCATCCCTATTGGTTCCCTGTACGTTTCCCCTTATTTCTCTTAGCATAGTCTTCATTTTTTCATCTAATTTACGACCAAATTCCACCAGTCCTGTGAGCATACTGATTACCAGTGTTTTGAACTGTGCATCTGTTAGGTTGGCTATCTCTTTGTTGCTTAGTTGTATTTTTTCTGATGTTTTGATCTGCTCTTTCATTTGGGCCATTTTTTTTTCTAGGCACACCTGTTACTTTAAGGCGCAGAGCCTTCGGAGTTCACCAGGGTGGAGCAACCTACATTGTTGTGTTGTGATGCTACCTGTAGGGGCAGGGCCTGGGAATGAACAATGGTGCTTGCTTCGCTCTCAGCTGGCTCCCAGTAATTTCCCCCCAGTGAGCTCTCCTGTGAGGCTGGGAGTTCCTTCTGCTGCCACCTCAACCCCCACAGGTGTTTTCAGTTGGTGATTTGAGGCTTTAGTTCCCCGTGATGGTGGGTTGCATGGTCTGCTTCACTCCCCAGCTTTTTCTCCAGGTTTATCTGTGCGAGAATTAGGGACCACCCGGTCCACCAGTCTCGGCCCCACTGGTTCTGGGTCGGAGAGCCGCGGGCTTCTCCCGGCAGCTGCAGTGTTGCCTGCCTGGCTCCACAAACTGCCATCTCATGGCATGCGCTCTCTGCCCAGCTCCGCCCACTTACTGGTCTGGATGAACATGTCTTCCTTAACTCCTTGGTTGTTGGACTTCCACTCAGTTCGATTTTCTGTCAGTTCTGGTTGTTTGTTTTGTTTTTTAAATTGTTGTTTTTCCTCTTTTGGTTGTGCGAAGAGGCACAATGTGTCTACCTATGCCTCCATCTTGGCCAGAAGTTGTGCCTTATTTACTCATTTTTAGAGAGAAAGGAAGGGAAGAAGAAAGAAAGGGAGAGAAACATCAATATGTAGTTCCTTCTCTCACACCCTACTGGGGACCTGGCCCACAACCCAGGCATGTGCCTTGTCTGGGAATCAAACCAGCAACCCTTTGGTTCACAGGCCAACACTCAGTCCACTGAGCCACACCAGCCAGGGCTAGAACAATTTTTTAAATTCAAAATACTCCAGTAAAAAAATTTTCCTATAAAATTTTTTGGGAAGACTTAATTAGCTTCTTAGCATATTTAATCTTCCCATTCAGATACACAGTTCTCTCCATTTAGTCAAGCCTTCCTTTATATTTTTTCATAGCAATATGTAGTTTTCTTCATACAGGGTTGAACCTTTTTTGGTAAGAGTTGCTTTGTGTATTTATATTTTTGTTGGCTATTGCAAAGTTTTTTCTTTAAGAAAGTATTATATAGCTGGAACATAGGAAAGCTCCTTTTGTATATTTGCACTGTTTCTGTTCTATTCAGTTGTTTCTCTCTCTTTTTCTTTTTAGTATATTATTATATTGCCTGAAAATGTATGCAGACATTTAAAATAGTTCATTAGCATATGAATTTTAGAAGAGTTTAATAAGACCATGTTTTTGAGGCAGGAAATAAGTCAGGAAGGAGGAAACTCCGGAGGTGCCCCAGGGCTAAGGTAAAGGACAGCAATACAGGACAGAGACCCTGTTATAAGACCGGTTGTTTCAGCTTTCTGGGAAAGTGCTGAATCATGGTGAATCATGAATGCACCTGTGCAGAAGATGCTACATGACCCCTGCTTCATTATAATAGCATTATAGTAAATTAGCATTGTGGGACCCCGTTTCCTGGTGGCCAGTCAAGGAAACTCTTGGGAGACCACATACATAATAGCTTTAAAGTAATACAACTATGTGTCCATGCACAATAAAAGCCCACCAAAACTAGCCAGGAAATATCTGCCCTATAAGAATAGACTCCCTCCAGCCCATGAGGTCAGTATCTGCTTGGAGTTAGCACACTCCCATGTTCTGTGGAATGTACTATCACTTAATAAATCTGCACTCTCTCTTTCTGCTATAAACTCTCTGTGCAGTTCAATTATTTGTCCTTGATCACCAAGAACCTGGTTACCTGTGCCCACCTGTGACATATTTATAGTTATCATTCTGTGAAAAATGTAAAATAAAACTTCTGTGACCTTAAATTCCTGAGATTATTGGTCAGAGATAGGGAATAACTTAAAAATATATGTACTCAGCTTGTGTTTATTGATTTCTCCACAGAGAAAACAAAATTCAGCAGAGGAACCTAGGTTGTAAGGCTGGGCTCTGTTTCTAAAACAAATATCACAGGGTTTCACAGGTATACATATGTGAAGATTTATCAAATTGTACAGTTTAACTATCTGCAGTTTCTTGTATGTAGATTATACTTCAGTACTGCTTCAAGAAAACAGTATCACAAAACATTTGCTTGAGTTAGGTTTCCTCCCTAATACTCTTTCCTTCATTTGCTCTCATTGAAGATTTTCATTATAGTTTTTGCTAGTGGGCTTTAAAATGAGTGTAAATCAGTTGTTAACACAGTACCCGACAGACAGTAGACACTCTGAATGTATTAAGTGGAATGTAATTGAGTAACGTATTGAATAGTTTTTTTCCTTCTTTAACATGTTGCTTGCAGCACTGACTTTAGGTGGCTGTTGGAATACTGTAGTCCTCCAGTGAGCAGTGCAGGAGAGATGGAAACGAAGCAATCACAGAGGGAGTAAGAGATGGCTTTTCTGGGGAGGTGATGGCCCAGGGGAAAGTGTTCCTTGCAAAAGGAGGAATGAGGGTTACAAAAGAAGGTGGCAAATTCCAGGAATGGTGAGCAATCCTCAGAAGTTCCAGCTCTTTGTATTTCTCAACCACTCCACCAGCTTGTCATGTTTTCGTTTTGTTTTTTCTCACAGTTCCTGACAGTAGGTCTGGCTTATATTCGGTCTCCAGAACCCTTTTGAGTTGTCCTATGTACAGTACTCACCATTCTGCCCTCCATGTGGTGCTGTGTGGCTTCTCTTCATCTCTTTATTTTGTTGCTCTCCGTGACACTAGTCTCTTCCCTACACTGGTTCATTCTCCTTATGGCTGCTGAATTAATCTTTATTTTAAAGTGAACTCTTCCTTGTAGTTTCCCTGTTTTAGCAACTGATTCCTAACAGTTTAGTTTGGCATGCATGATCTTTTATAGCCTGAATTAACAATCTTTTTACCACTTACTCTTCACTACCCTCCCTCTCCCCTGCCTTACTCCCTGTCTCTCCTTTCTTCTCTTCCTCCTCCTTTTCCTCTAATTCTAGCATTAATTTTTGTCACTGTATCAGTGAAGTTTATATCCAACTTTTATTTTCATTTCTGAATATACAGTTTAAATTCTGCCAATTTGAAATGTGCAAAAATCTTTCTCATCCCTCTCTTCATCCTTTTGATGGAAAGAAATTGAGACCATATGGCCTGAAAGTCCATTCCCAGTGGAAAGTCTGAAGGACTGAATCAGTAGGGAGTCCTCATTTTTCCTTTTGCTGTTCTAAATGGCAGTCTAAATGATCTTCATTCTTTAATATCAATATCAGTATCATAGCAGCTGGTCCTAAACAGAGCACTTTCCCTTTGAACCTAACCACTTCCTCTGAGTGTTTCCCCTTGGCTTGATTTAGTTCT
This sequence comes from Micronycteris hirsuta, assembly GCA_004026765.1. Lineage (NCBI taxonomy): Eukaryota > Metazoa > Chordata > Mammalia > Chiroptera > Phyllostomidae > Micronycteris > Micronycteris hirsuta. The sequence continues at coordinate 71,778 of PVJI01006559.1, read as the reverse complement.
TGTTAGCACCAGAATCTCTTTAATTCTTGAAAGTTGCTGAAACAACTTCTTAAAATTTACCCTTATCTTTTTAGAAATTCTCTCTAAATCGCAGTGCATGTTGGTGGCCAGATTATTCCCATCCATTCAGCATTTATAGTTTTATAGAGTCACTGATGAAGTAGCCATTTGCGCTAGTTGCTTAGTCACCATAGCAACAATGTCTTAATGTGCACCTAAGTGGTTTCCTACAGTTTGATATTGATATTCCCCTAATAATTCTGACTTCTACTCAGAGGTAATTAAAATTTGCAGAATGGTATTTTTAAATTTGTTGAATAGAAGTTGTTCAGTCCCCCTGTTGTATTCTGTTGGCACCCTCCAGGTAGTCATAGGATCATAGAAATTTTAATTTGGAAAAATGATTTATACTTGCAGTATATATCACAGTGGCTGGCTAGGGAAACATTGTTTCTGTCACCATACACTTATTTAATCTCTAACATAAATATATTTAGGAATTAGGGAAATTGATGAGGAAGTTAGCAGTTTAGGCTGCTTAATAATCCTGGGTGCTTAGCTTTAAACCATTTTAAATAATTCTGATTATAAACCTTTGACTTAATAATAAATAGGAAAATTGCAAAAGTGCTTCTTGTCAGAGTAATTTTTCTAGTCTTATATTGTGTACTTTCTGTTAGGTCAGCCTCCTTGACCTACATTACCACATTCATTTCCCCTCCTACGCACTCACTTTAAATTCCTTTAGTCATGTGGCTTAGTTCGTTAGAGTGTCAGCTGTTCCGAAAGGTTGAGAGTTTGAGTCCCAGTCAGTGCATATACTTGGGTTGTGGGTTTGTTCCTAGTCCAGGCAGGTGCGATCCTCAGTCCAGCCCTGTAGGGGAAGCAGCCAATCATTGTTTCTCTCTTGCATTGATGTTTCTCTCTCTCCCTCCCTCTCTCTCTAAAAGTAATGGGGAAAAATATCCTTGGGTTAGGGTAAAAAAATTTCTTTAGTCAGTACTTAAACTAACAGTAACCTGAATCTTTTTTCATTTTTTAAAACTTATTTTCTTCAGATTTCACACAGTAAAACAGAAAATGCATTCTCTAACACATTATTTGGAGAAGATAGCCTTTTCATGGTGATAGAATTCAGTTTCAAGCATTTGGTCTACTCTTTTTAATTTTTAAACTAATTTTTAGAGAGAGAGAAAGAAACATTGATTTGCTGTTTTGCTCACTTATGTATTCATTGGTTGAGTATTGTTATGTGCTCTGACTGGGGATCAAACCCGTAACCTTGGCGTATCCAACAACAGGATAACCTGTTGAACTGCTTGGCCAGGGCTGACCTAGTCTTAAATGTTGTAAAGATTATTTATAGCCCTGGTGGGTGTGGCTCAGTTGGTTGGGCATTGAACCACAAAGCAAAAGGCCACCTGTTTGATTCCTTGTCAGGGCACATGCCTGGATTGCAGGTTCACTCTCCCGAGTAGTTGCATATAAGAGGTAACCAGTTGATGTTTCTCTCACACATCAATGTCTTTCTCTCTCTCTCTCTCTCTCTCCCCTTTTCCCTCCCTTTTTCTCTCTCTAAAAATAAATAAACAAAATCTTTGTTAAAAAAGTTTATTTCTGTACCAGCTGTTATAAACATGTAAAAGCTCTCTTTAGACTACAAGTCTGTTTCACACCTAAATTGCTTTTATCAAATATGCTCCATGCTTTAACCCCTTTCTGTGAATTAAACCTAAAACTCACTTTCCTATAGTCATAATTTCATTTTGATCTGCATGAAAATACAGCAAGTTCAAACCCTTATTTTTTTGTTGGCTCTCAGTATTTATCGTGGGCATATATTAGCATGTGTTTATTCAAATGTATACATGTACATATACATCATACATAATTTCTCATTTGTTCCTGCTTAACTCAGTTATTAAATGGATTGTGCTAGAGGAAAGGTTGTAGGGTGAGTTGCCATTTGGGTATGTTACTTTGTACTGTTCCATGGACACAGATCTAGCCTTTGCTTTCAGCTAACAACACTAGCAGGCACTGAGGGAAGGAACTTGGTATAAAACCATTACCACAACTGGAAAAAATAATATAGGAGTTTATGTTTTCTTATGTCTCATCATCTTCCTGTTGATATTCATCCTCGTCAAAGATGTCTACAACAGCAACATTTATAAAGATAAGTGACCCAGCTCTAAGTCATATCAGCAGCTTAACAAAATAAACATAGATTTTGTCCATCATTTCTCAAATATACATCATGGCTATAAGTAGCTTATATAACACTTTGTACCATTCATGCATGTTGATGATGATGCAGAATACATTTTTATACATTTCTTTTGGGCCAATAATAGTATACATCCTATGACTGACCAGAGGTACATGAAGAATAGCCTGATATCTCTAGCAGTTTGTAGGATTTACAGGCTATACAATAAGTGAATAAAAGGTGAAGCTGTTTTTAAGTAGAGCTAGCAATGCAAATGAAATAGCACAGAGTCTAAATCTATAAAGCATCAGTGCAACCAGACAAAAACAAAGTGGAGATTCAGCTGGTTGCTGCCACAAAAGCCAAACTCATGAGACAGATGCTGGTGCATAAGGAAAGAGGTTTTAACCTGGGAGAATGGCAGACTCCTATCTCAAAGCCCAACTTCTCAGCAAGATAAAGACAAAAACCAGTGTCAAGAGATCCTGCTGCAATTGAAAGTATGGTCCTTTGGAGCCTGCAGGTGGCTGCTAAATGGTCATAGTCCCCATCCACGTAGCTTAGCTTGTTTTTGGCTGCTGTCCGTTTCAGGAACTCTCCTGGAACCTGTATGTGGAACCCACAAAGTCATGGGCCATGCAACTGCCAGAGACGTGTGCTCGCAGGTGAGAGAGCATGTGAACTCAAGGTTTAGTTCATCACCAGGTTGAGGGGGTGGGGGAGAGAGACAGACTCCGATCTGAAGGCCAGGAAAGTGCATCTTGTGATTCCAGGTCACAAGCAAGCAGAAGCCTCTTTGTTCCCCTCTGCGATTGTATTAGCTTGGGTGTGGGACAGGCTAGGTGCTTTCTCAAAACAACCAATCAACTTCCCAAACTTTCACACACCTCACTTGGGTCTCTCTCCCAACCAATCCCTTCTTTCCCCAGGCTAGACTGACAGGCCTCTTTGGTCCAGCACTCTCCCTGTCCCATTTGACCTCTGCGTTGCGTGTGCCTGCCTTCTGGTCTCACCCACAGTCTGGCACTGAAATAAGGAAGGGCGGCTCTTTTTCGCTATCCAATTATCTTCCTAGTTTCTGCTTCTAAGAACCACCCCTGCCACCGTCTTGGCCAATGGAAGAGACTCCCTGGTGCTCTGGGAAGTCTATCTTCTGGTAACTTCAGAACTATTTTTACCCAAATCTTGTTTAGAAACTCTTTTCCTATTTGCTTAGTTGCTTAGTTTATTGTTTTTGGTTAAGTCCAGTATTAAAAACCTAAGTTTGAATTGAACCAGGTAATATTTTATACACTTTAGGAAAATAAAACTGGAACACTTCTATAATACTTTCTTTCCTGTACAAATAGCAAGAAAATTATATTATTGAATTCATAAAATGATAGATTCAGTTTTTAATAAATCTGTCCATAAGCTCTGTGTAAGAGAAAATTTGCATGTTGGCCAGGTAACTTCATGTAAGTATTACATAATACTCCACCAAATGATATTAAAACAGAAGCCTGTTTATCACTAAGTCAGTGGGTAAGCAGTTTGAGGAGCTTACGAAAAAGTAGTTGGAGCTGAATGTCTGTTGAGTGGGCTGGCAGCATGAGCCGACAGAATTGTAAAGATCTTAGTGTAATAATTATTCTCAGCACTTTATCAGTATGATAAATGTATAGCCATCAGTATTTCTGTTACAAAACTGAGCTAATTTTATTACATTAATGGTAATTTATAGAGATTTCTTTTTTCTTCTAAAGATTTTACTTACTCATTTTTAGAGAGAGAGGAAGGGAGCAAGAAAGAGAGGGAGAGAAACAGCAATGTGTGGTTGCCTTTTATGTGCCTCCAGCTGGGAACCCGGTCTGCAACCCAGGCGTGTGCCCTGACTTGGAATCAGACTGGTGACCTTTTGCTTCTCAGGCCGGTGCTCAATCCACTGAGCCACACCACCCAGGGCTAGAGATTTCTTTTTTTAATTTGAAATATTATTATTCATAAATGTAAAATCTGTGTGAGACTTTAACTCTTAAAACTAAATTGCAACCTTAAATTCATTTATCAGTATGAATGCATTTCAATCCCTAATGAAAAGAAATGGCTTTTGCATTGTTTATCTTACAAGTCCTACATTAGAGTTCATCATTTTGGCATAGTGAGAGGCCTAACTAGAGTTTTCTTCTTGGCTTCTTAGGACAAATTTAGAAGGGAAAAAAGGGTTACTTATCTTTATTTTTATTTCTAATGTGTTATTAGTGGTTTTAAATGCTAGTGAACCTAACAAGTTCAATGGGAATTTTATTAAAGTAATTATGTTCATATACTTTAATTTCTATATCTGCTTCATGCCTTTGGTATAATACTTATTTTACTGTTTATCATAAAAATTATAAAGCTAAAAATTAGAAAAATAGAAAAGTGGTACTAAAAAGGAACTCTTATTGTGGCACTCTTCTTCCTAATTGCACTATCTAGATTTTGTTTAAATTTTTTTAGAAAAAGTAGCCAATATAACTATTTCAGATCAAAAATGCTTCTAGTCTGTCCAGAAAAAGCCCAGCCATTGCTAATATAATGATAATGGTTTGCAGAATATTAATACTTTTCGTACCGCTCACGAGTTTTCTCATGTTTTGCGCGCCATCTGTTAAGACCGCATCACGAGATAATTTAATTAACGTACAGTTTGCCCAAAAACCTGCGGTCCCTGGCATATGTCTTAGAGATTTCTATGTGGTACGAGAGGTGTTAATGTAATCTGTCAGCCAAAGAGTAGACTGGAATGCACATACATGAACAATGACTTCACTGTATTAGTCAAGTGGGGGCAGTAGATGCTGTTGAGTGAGCATGTGAACTTGTGGCTGTCACATACAAAATGACTAAGTGAGTAGAGCAACAAATCTGCATCAAATTTTGCATTAAGCTTGAACATGACTCCGTGGAAACTATTTGGATGATTCAGAAGGCCACAGCTATGGGCTACCAGAGATTGGCAGCTTCATCATGACAGTGATGCATTCATTATGCATCACACGCCTCATGCAGAGTTTTTGGCGAAGTATCTAATCACTCAGGTTACTCAATCTCCCTACAGCCCAGACTTGGTGCCCTACAACTTGTACCTTTTCTCAGAACTAAAATTACCTTTGAAAGGGAAGAGATTTCAGACCATTGATGAGATTCAGGAAAATACGATGGGGCAGCTGAAGGCGATTGGCAGAACTGTGTGAAATCCCAAGGTGCCTATTTTTGAATCGACTGAGGCATCATTGTCCTGTGTACAATGTTTCTTGTATCTTGTATCTTCTTCAATAAAGTCTCTTTTTCATATTGCATGGCTGGATACTTAACCTGGCAGACTTTGTCGGTGAAGGACAAGGAACCTTGAATTTTTTTCCCTCTCTGCCTCTGACCAACTATACGGTCATGGACAAGTCACCATTACAATGGAACTTAATTAATGATTTGAATTATATTATTCTCATATAGAAGAATTCAACTCATTATTAAGTCTTTCATTAAGTCTTAGCCTCTCATTAAGAGGGTGCTATCAGGTTGAATCATATGAAATTGCTAGTTCTATTAAAAAAATCAAAAACAATCACAGAGAGAGGGGAAAGGAGGGAGAAAGAGAGGGCGAGAAATGTCGATGTGAGAGGAAAACATCGATTGACTGCCTTCAGCAACCAGGCATGTGCTCCAACCTGGAATCTAACCCATGACCTTGTGATTTGTGGGATAATATACAACCAAATGAGTCACACTGGCCAGGGCCCGAGTTTCCTTGTTTGTTATGTGACTTTGGGCCAGTGTATTTGCCCTCTCTCACAGGCAGTGCCAGTTCCTTCTGCTGTTCTTGCTTCTTTTTGCCATGAAACTTGTCTCTTATACCCACCAAATGTCAGCTCCTTTTCCCCCTTTCCCCCTTCGGAGGCATTGTTTACCTCCTTAACTGCTTTACTCTCTCCTTTTCAAAAATGAAATCAAACTCTTAAGACAATACAAATTTTTTGTGAAACATCATTTTAAGAATAGCTTAAATTGCAATCAAGTGCAGCTATAGCACAGAGGATAGATAAGTGCTAAAATAAGGTTATGTACATTACAAAATAACTGCTACATTGGCAGTTGCTCATGGAAACATTTATTGTTCGGTGCCACGTTCTCTTCATAACCACGTCGTCTGACAAGGTCCGGGCGTGGGAAGAGAGATTCAAAGGAGTCCATCTTCTAGAGGAGAACGTGGCATGGGGAGGGGGTAGGCAGTGATTTTTCCTGGCTTTGCTCTCAGTAACCTGCTTGCTGCTATTGTTCATGGTCTTACCCTGTGCCCTGATTCCCATGGGAATGGGCCATAGAAAGAAAGAGACTCGAACAGAGTCTGTGATTGATTTTGAGGGAAACTCTGAAGGGACAGCCAATTCTCCCTGGACCACTGAGTCAGGCCATGTTGCTTAAACAATGTGTTTATGAACCTGAATAAGAAATCATCCCCGACTGTTCCCATGAGAACTCTTGAATCAGTTCCAATAGGCTAAACTGTTACCTGCCTATATGTTTATTTCCCTGATCAAAAGGTGGTGGGATTGTTAGACATTTATACTTCAAGTTTACTAAATCACGTAGTTCCAATAAAGTTGTATAAAATAATTTCTTGATCAAAGAACAAAATCCCTTCTAATAAAATAGCCCCTGAATGTCTGAAAGTAGTTAGAGTAGTAGCCCCTCCTTTACCTTGAATAGAAACATATCAATTAGAAGTAGACAGGCAGAGAAATAAGAAAACCTAGTTAGATATTACAAATTAAGCACGTAGAAACAGTTACCAAGGAATCAAGAGTCCATAGTACATAGAGAAACATTTTAGACAGAAAGATAGATAGCTAAGTTAGATATCACAAAGGATTTCTAAATGTCTGATTTATAGCTCTCTTGGTCAAAAAAATCTTTGTTTAAAACATAACTGATTCTGTGGAAACTTTCGTGTTTTTCCTGGTTACCTTGGTATTGATTTTTTTGCTTTACCTAACTACAAATGTTAATCGCTCCCAAAAATGAAAGTATAAAAACCTGCTTGTACTTACAATAAACGGAACAGAGCCTCGCGGTCCTTTGAGACGTGTTGTCGTCTGTTACCCATTTTCGCCTACGCCTTGCGCACCTCGGAGACCCCTGACCCAGCTGCGGCCGGCCCGCAGCAGTTCGGTGTTTTTGTAGTTGTTTAATTCTGTACTTGATTGCCAGGCAGTATTACTTAGGGTTTTCTGCTTAGACATGAAAATAGTCTACATGTATAAAATCAGGCATTATTGTGGTATTTGTTAATATAGCATTCAGTCTTTTCCTTTGTAATCTGATTGTCCAATAAAGGTGTCATTTGTTCATTTGCTTAACAAATATTTATGAATTACTTTGACATGAGAAGTACTGTATGTACTAATGAGATTAAAAAAAGATCTGTTGGCTAATAAAATTTTTAGACTTCTCTTCCCCAATCTGTCAACAGCTTAGAGCAGTAGAATTTGGCTTTCTTTTTTGTCATTTTGTTAGATCTTAGCGATGTTCATCTTTTAAAATATTTGGGGGATATTTATGTTACTCTTTTTTACATGAATTTTATATTTCCAAAATATACTAAGTAATTTGAATTCCCAGTATAGTATATAAATCTTTTTAAATTATATTTTATTGATTATGCTATTATAGTTGTGCTCATTTTATCTCCTTTGCCCGCCCCCCCACCCCCGGCCACAAAGCACCGCCCCATGCCCACAGGCAATCTCCCCACCATTGTTCGTGTCCATGGATCATGTGTGTAGGTTGTTTGGCTACTCCATTTCCTGTACTGTATTGTACATCCCCATAACTATTCTGTAACTACCTGTTTGTACTTTTTTCTTTTTTTAATATATTTTATTGATTATGCTATTATAGTTGTGCCATTTTTTATCTCTCCTTTATTCCCCTCCGCCCTGTACCCCGCTCCCCACCATCATTCCCCCACCTTAGTTCATGTCCATGGGTCATACACATAAGTTCTTTGGCTTCTCCATTTCCCACACTATAATCTTCCTCTGTCTATTTTGTACCTACCATTTATGCTTCTTATTCCCTATACCTTTTCCCCCATTCTCCCCCCTTGCTGCTGATAACCCTCCATGTGATCTCTATTTTTTTTTCTTTTTTAGGATTTTATTTATTTCTAGACAGAAGGGAAAGGTGGTAGGAAGAGAGGGAGAGAAGCATCAATGTGTGGTTGCTTCTAGTGTGCCCCCTACTGGGAACCTGGACCGAAATCCAGGCACTTGCCCTGACTGGGAATTGAAGCACCGACCGTTTGATTTGCAGGCCGGTGCTCAATTCACTGAGCCACACCAGCCAGGATCAAGATCTCTATTTCTGTGAATCTGTTCCTATTGTAGTTGTTTGCTTAGTTCGTTTTTGTTTTTGTTCTTTTTGGCTTGGTTGTTGATAGTTGTGAGTTTGTTGTCATTTTACTGTTCATAGTTTTGATCTTCCTTTTCTTAGATAAGTCCCTTTAACATTTCATATAATAAGGGCTTGGCGATGATGAACTCCTTGAACTTGACCTTATCCAGCAAGCACTTTATCTGCCCTTTCTTTCTAAATGATGGCTTTCCTGGATAGAGTAATCTTGGATGTAGATCCTTGCATTTCGTGACTTGAAATACTTCTTTCCAGCCTCTTCTTGACTGTAAGTTTTCTTTTGAGAAATCAGCTAGTAGTGTTTTGGGAACTACTTTATAGGTAACTGTCTTCTTTCCTCTTGCTTCTTTTAAGATTCTCTCTTAATCTTTAATTTTGGGTAATGTAATTATGATGTACTTTGCTGTGTGCTTCCTTGGGTCCAACTCTTTTGGGGCTGTCTGAGCCTGGCTGTGTATTTCCTCTGCCAGATTAGGTAAGTTCTCCTTCATTATGTTTTCAAATAAGTTTTCCATTTCTTGCTCTTCCTCTTCTCCTTCTGGCATCCCTATAATTCGAATGTTGGAACATTTGAAGTTATCCCGGAGGTTCCTAAGCCTCTCCTCCTTTTTTTGAATTCTGTTTCTTCATTATGTTCTAGTTGAATGTTTATTTCTTCCTTCTGCTCCAGACCATTAATTTGAGTCCCAGATTCCTTCCCTTTACTGTTGGTTCCCGTGTATCACGTTTCAGAGCCTTCACTTTTCTTCTATTTTATGACTGTATTCAACCATTTCTGTGAGGACTCTGATTACCTGTGTTTTGAATTCTGCATCTGATAGGTTGGCTATCTCTTTATCACTTAGTTCTATTTTTGAACTTTGATCTGTTCTTTCATTTAGGCCTTATTTATTTATTTATTTATTTATTTATTTATTTATTTATTTTTGTCTTGGCGTGCCTGTTACGTAGTAAGGGGCAGAGCCTTAGGTATTTGCCAGGGCGAGGCAACCCATGTTGCTGCGTTGTGATGTTGTTTGTGGGGGAGGGGTGCAAGAGGAAACAATGCGGCTTGCTCAGCTCTCTGCTGGCTTTCAGTCACTTCCCCCATTACCCACAAGCAAAATGGGACCTTCTAGGGCTGATTCCTGGGTGGGTGGTTTTGTGTACCTTCTAGGGCCCTGTGGTTTTCTCCAACAAACTCTCCTGTGAGGCTGGGAGTTCCTCCAGCCCCCTCAACCACCACAGTTTTTTTTCAGTCAGGTTTTCAGGCTTTCTCTCCCTGTGCTGGAACCCTGGGTTGCATGGTCTGTCTCAGTCCCCAGTTGTTCCTCCTGGTTTGTGAAAACGTGGGACCACTCACTTTGCCATCACCGCCTTGCCACAAGTCCTCTCCACCCCCGCTGCCCATCTCTGCCCCTCCTACAGGTCTGGATGAAAGTTTCTTCTATAACTCCTTGGTTTTTGGAATTCCATGCAGTTCGATTTTCTGGCAGTTCTGGTTATTTTTTGTTTTTAAATTTGTTGTTGTCCTTCTTTTTGTTGTGCAAGGAGGCAAAGTGTATCTATCTACTCCTCTGTAATACCCTCACCTTTTCACTGTTCTCCCACACCACCCTCCTGTTTGGCAACCATCAAAACACCCTATGTACCCATGATTCTTTGTGTGTTCTTCTTGTTTGCTTAATTTGTTTTTTAGGTTCAGTTGTTGATATATTTGTATTGTTTGCCATTTTATTGTTCCTGGTTTTGGTCTGTTTCTTAAATGAGTCCCTTTAACATTTCATATAGTAATGGTTTGGTGATGATGCACTCCTTTAGTTTTTTTCTTATTTGGGAAGCTCACTATCTGCCCTTCGATTCTAAATAATAATTTTCTGGGTAGAGCAATCTTGGCTATAGGTCCCTGCTTTTCATGACTTTAAGTAGTTCTTGCCAATCTCTTCCAGCCTACAAAGTTTCCTTTAAGAAATCAGCCAACAGACTTATGGGAACTCCCCTGTAGGTCACTAACTACTTTTCTCTTGCTGCTTATTCTCTCATTATCTTTAACCTTTGGCAGTTTAATTAAGATGTGCTTTGGAGTGGGCCTCTTTGTGTCCATCTTGTTCTCTACTTCTTGGACTTGTATGTTTGTTTCCTTCACCATATTAGGGAAGTTTTCTGTCATTTTTTCAAATGTATTTCCACTATCTTGCTCATTCTCTTCTCCTTCTGGCACCTCTGTGGCACTCCTATGACGATGTGAGTGTGGGAACACTTGAAGTTGTCTCAGAGCCTACTTATACTATCCTCGTTTTTTTTAATTCTTTTTTCTTCTTGTCCTGATTGGTTGCTTTTTGATTTGGTTCTCAGCTTTATTCACCCGACTGTTGTTTCCTTGTAAATTGTTCTTTATTTCAATTATTGTATCCTCCGTTTCTGACTGCATCTTTTTTATGCTGCTGAAGTCCTTACTAAGTTCCTTAAACATTCCTATAACCAGTTAGAGAGAGAAGGGAGGGAGAAAGAGAGGGAGAGAAACAGCAATGTATGGTTGCCTCTCACGTGGCCCTCATTGGGGACCTGGCCCGCAACCCAGGCATGTGCCCTGACTGGGAATCGAACCGGGGACCTTCTGGTTCCCAGCCCGCGCTCAATCCACTGAGCTACACCAGCTGGGCTGGGCCGTGTTTCTTTGTTTCTTTGTTTTGACAGCCTGTGTTTGTTTCTATGTATTAGGTAGAGCTGCTGTGACTTTCTGTCTTAGTAGTGTGGCCTAATGTAGTAGGTGTCCTGTAGGGTCAAGTGGCACAGCCTCCTCTATCATCCAAGCAGGGTACTTGAGGTGTGCCCTTCCTGTAGGCTGAATATACCCTCCTCTTGTAGTTGAGCTTTTGTTGCTGTTTGCAATGAGAGGGATTTACCCAGGCCAAATCAGCTGCAAGGATTGGCTGTGAGTACTTACCACCAACTTCCTCCCTCTATGTATTTTCAGCTATTCAGGGGCAGGGTGGCGGTGCTCCAGAGTGGTCTGTAGCTGTCCACTGGGTGAGCAAGCCCTGGGCTTTCCCAAGTGGTGCAGGCCAAGATCAGCCCCCATCTATGTTCTCTCTGGGGCTACCCTGACTGAGCTATAAATCTGTGATGGCTGCTACTTATGCTCAGTTTGGAGATTCCCAGGAGAAGCCAAGCTGTGAATCTGGGCTGGTTGCAGGTAGTGCTTCGCCAGGGGCTAGCTGAGGCCAGCTGTTGATTATCTGAGAGGATTTAGGAAGTTGTGCAGCGTGAGTCAAATCCAGCCATTCATATGGAAAAGCAGCTTAGTGGGCCCATAAATTGGGTGGGGCAGAGTCTCTAGGGTTCTCCAAGGCAGGTCAAACAGTGTTAGCCCGGTTGATAGTCTCAGATATGGCACCAGCTTGCTGGCTCTGCAGGGGAGGGTTTAGAAAAGGGACAATGGCCTCTGCTCACCTTGATGCCAGACACTTTAGTTTCTCCCTGTATATCTCTGGTGCCTTCCAAGCTGCTACCCTGGTGCTGGAGCTCAGAGGGAGTGAGTCTGTGTGGGAGTTCTTTCAGAGGAATTGCTTGGGGTTCCAGCAGTTTTTTCCACGACTCAATCATTGCTAGTTTTTTTCAGCCAGAAGTTGTGAGACTTATTTTCCTGGCATTGGAACCCTGGGCTGCTGTGGGGCTCGGACTCCTCACTCCCAAGATATTCCTCCCCAATTTTTATCCACCACACATGTGTGAGGGACCAGCCTGTTCCACGTCTGTGCCTTTCCTACCAGTCTAGATGGATGTGGTTTCTTTAATTTCATAGTTGTCGGAAACTTCCGTTCAACTCAGTTTCTGACGGTTCTGAGTAATGGTGGTTCTATATTTTAGTTGTAATTTTGATGTGCTTGAGTATATAAATTTTAAAGTATCATGAGGAATTTCAAGTAAGATTTTTTTGATAAAAGTGATTATGAGCCCTGGCTGGTGTGGCTTAGTGGATTGAGTTCCAACCTGCAAACCTTTGGTTTTGCTAGTTTGATTCCCAGTCAGAGCACATGCCTGGGTTGCTGTCGAGGTCCCAGTTGGGGGCACGTGAGAGGCAACCTCACATTGATGTTTCTTTCCCTCTCATTTTCCCTCCCCTCTCTCAAAAAATAAATAAATGAAATCTAAAAAAAAACCCAACTGATTCTTTAAATAATAATTCTCAAAATACTAGTAGTTCAGTGAGTCCTAGCCGTCTAAGAATGTGGAAGTATATTATAAATTGTCCTGAAGTGGTGGTAGTAATTAGCACAACTATTTTTTTAAATGGTTTATAAAACGAAAGTAAAACAGGCCTGGTGGCATCTAAATAATTACACATACTATTTTTCTATTACTCTTTCTTGAAAGTAATACTAATTTTAAATTTTTCAAAAAACTTTAAGACCCATTTTTCTCAGTTGTCAGGATAGTAAAGCATTTGGCTTATTCCCAGTGTGGCCTGTAAGCCTACAGCCATACAGTCCAGTATGCAGTTTGCTGTTCAACCAAATGTTTTCAAATTGTATTGTTGATGGGAGAGACCTGGTTCTTCTTGCCGACGCATGTAAAGAATTACAGATCAGCAAATCTATCAGTGTGTAATCGGTTTATTAGTGACCCATTTCTATGGAAGAGAGCAGGACTGGGTAGAGTCGGGAGTGAAAGGCAAAGTTTCAGGGCAAAGCAGGGTGGCAAAAGTAAGAGCAGCTGAAGACCAGTGTGGCACGCCCCTGGGCAGCCTGAGGCCGGTGGCCAATGGCCTTGTGGCCCAGGAGCCAAGAGCACCAAGAGCGCCCCAAACCCCCAGAGTAAGAGAGAGAGTCCTTTGTTCTGAGGACTTATATAGTTGGTGGGATAAGAGGAAAAAAAGTTATATAATGATTAACAGGTAAATGTGGTGCGAGCTTTCCTGGGGGAATATGACTACCCAAATTTAGGTATGTGTGGGGGTCTGTTAGCCCTAATCCCTATCTTGCTCCAGACTCCATTTGTTCATCTTCCTGTAAAACAAATACGTGACAGGAGGCAGTTAGTTAATATTGGGGAGCTTTCCAAAGTTATTTACGGGCTCTTCTGTAAACATCAGGGACTCCTTTGTAAAACAGATGGTGACCAGGAGTAGGCAATTAACCAAAGTTGTTTTATGGGCCTCTTCTTTGGACCTTCTCCTGCACTCCAGGCCTTGGGATGAAAGCAGTTTCAAGGCTTTCTTTCCCAGATAGTGGAAACACTACACAGAATTTCAAGGACTTCCCTTCTTTCTTGCTAAACATAGTGTTTCTTGTGATGTTGGAACACCTGGCAATATTATTAGACCAGGCTCAGGACTGCTGAGTTAGCATGTGAGACCTGTCTCCTTCCTCCTCCCTGCCTCAGTTTACTATTTATTCTACTTGATTGGTAAAAGGCATTTCCTGGCAATCAGGGTCCTAGACACTGGCCAGTAACAGTATTGTAGTTTCAGAGTTCTTCCTACGCTGTCTCCTGCCTCGGTATTTTTTTTTTTAATTATTTTATTGTTGTTCACCTACAGTTGTCTGCATTTACCCCCCACCCCCAACCCCAGGCAAACCCACCTCCCTCCCTTGCTTCCATCCTCCCCCTTGGTTTTGTCCATGTGTCCTTTATAGCAGTTCCTGAATACCCTTGTCCCCATTATCCCCTTCCCCCTCCCCTCTGCTTACTGCCAGATTGTTCTAAATTTCAATGTCTCTGGTTATAATTTGTTTCTCTGGTTGTATTTTGCTTGCTTACCTCACAAGCGCCTTGGCTGTGGCTGATCTGAGTTCCCCGGTAGCTGATCTGGCCTTGGTGCCTTCTCTCATGAGTCCTTATATAAAACCCCTTAACATTTCATATAGTAGAGGCTGCGTGATGATGTGCTCCTTGAACTTGACCTTATCTGAGAAGCACTTTATCTGCCCTTCCATTCTAAATGACAGTTTTGCTGGATAGATTATTCTTGGTTGTAGGTCCTTGCTTTTCATGATTTGAAATATTTCTCTCCAGCCCCTTCTTGCTTGGAAAGTCTCCTTTGAGAAATCCGCTGACAGTCTTATGGGGATTCCTTTGTAGGTAACTGTCTCCTTTTCTCTTGCTGCTTGTAAGATTCTTTTCTTATTCTTGATCTTGGGTAATGTTATTGTAATGTGCCTTGGTGTGTTCCTCTTTGGGTCCCGCTTCTTTGGGATTCTCTGAGCTTCTTGGACTTCCAGGAAGCCTATTTTCTTTGCCAGATTTGGGAAGTTCTCGTTCATTATCTGTTCAAAAATTCATTCAGTTTCTTGGTGTTCCTCTTGTCCTTCTGGCAGCCCTATGATCCGGATGTTGGGTCGTTTACAAATGTCTTTGAGGTTCCTGAGTCCCTCCTCATTTTTTTGAATTCTTGTTTCTTCCTTCTGGTCCACCCCATTGGTTTGAGTCCCAGCTTCCTTTTTTTCCCGATTGGTTCCCTGTAAATCTTCCTCCATTATCTTTATCGTATTCTTCATTTGTTCAACTATGTCTTCCAGTTTTGTGAGCATCCTGATTACCAGTGTTTTAAACTGGGCATCTGTTAATTTGGCTATCTCTTCGTCCATTAGTTGTAATTTGTTCTGATCTTTCATTTTGGCCATTTTCATTCTTTTTTATCTCGGCGCAGCTGTCGGAGTCTTAGGTGTTTGTCGGTGCCTGGCAACCTGGGTCGCTTTTTTGTGATGTTTCCTCTGGGGGCGGGGCCTGGGAGGGAGCAATGGCGTCTGCCGTTCACCACCACTCCCAATCACTCTCTGCTCCCCAGTTCCCCACTGCTTTTTCTGCCAGCCTCAGCCCTGCTGGTTCCCACTGGCTCTCCGGTTACGCCGCCGGCCTGCGAGGTTCACCTGTTGCTCGGGGTTGTGCTTTGGTTAGGCGTTCATGGGGTGTGTCCCTCCAGGCAAACTGCCTCTCACTCAGCTCCTCCGCTCGGTTCTGCCCCGCTTACCGGACTGGATGTATGTCCTCCCCAACTTCCTGGGTGTTGGACTTCCCTTCAGTTCGATTCTGTCCATTCTGGTTGTTTAGTTTTTGCTATTGAGTTCGTTGTTTAAACTCTGGTTGTGAGCGGCGGTGCAGTGCGTCCACCTACATCGCCATCTTGGCGGAAGTCCGCCTCGGTATTATTTGGTAGAAGCCCAGGTAAATTTTATTTTCACTTTGAAGACATGTTGAGGTCAGTGATGTTTAATTTAGTGCATTGTTCAGTGGTGAAGTGGAGTTTCAGGTTGTTCTGAAACGTTATAAAATAATGTTAAATGAATTATTTATGAAGCAAAGAACCCTGCTAAATTATTTTTAACTATTCAAGGTTAATTAAAGTATCTTAAGGTTTAGTTCTTTAAAAATATGTTATATTTACTTCTGGCCAAGATGGAGGCGTAGGTGGACACGCTGTGCCTCCTCGCACAACCAAAAGACGGAAAACAACAATTTAAAAACAAAAGCAACCAGAACCGACAGAAAATCGAACTTTATCGAAGTCCAACAACCAAAAAGTTAAAGACATGTTCATCCAGACTGGTAAGTGGGGTGGAGTCAGGCGCACAACGCTGCTGCAGCAGGCCAGAGGGACTGCAGCTGGTGGACCCGGACCCGGCAGGACCAAGGCCGGTGGAGAGGATGGTCCCACATTCACGAATGCAGATAAACCAGGAGAAAAATTTGAGTATCGGAGAAGACTTCGCAGCCCAGGAACGCAGCTCGGCGAAAGAAAACCTCAAACCACCAATTGAAAACACCTGTGGGGACTGAGGCAGCAGTGGAAAGAACTCCCAGCCTCACAGGGGAGTTTCTTGGAGAGTCGCACAGGGTTCTAGAACAAGCCCGCCTGTGTGGGAATCAGCACAAAAGGGCCCAATTTGCTTGTCGGTAGCAAGTGGAGCAAGCGCCATTGTGCCCTCCCAGACCCCTCCCCACAGAAAGCGCCACAACGCAGCAGCATGGGTTGTACTGCCCTGGTGAACACCTAAGGCTCCACCCCCTTAAATGCAACAGGCTCCAGAAAAAATACAACTAAGCCATGAAGAGATAGCCAACCTATCAGATGTACAGTTCAAAACACTGATAATCAGGATGCTCACAGAATTGGTTGAATTTGTTCACAAATTAGATGAAAAAATGAAGGCTACGCTAAGTGAAATAAGAGGAAATGTACAGGGAACCAACAGTGATGGGAAGGAAACTGGGACTCAAATCAACAGTGTGGACTACAAGGAAGAAAAAAACATTCAACCAGAACGGAATGAAGAAACAAGAATTCAAAAAATTGAGGAGAGGCTTAGGAACCCCCAGGACATCTTTAAACGTCCCAACATCCAAATTATAGGGTTGCCAGAAGGAGAAGAGGAAGACCAAGGGATTGAACACTTATTTGAACAAATAATGAAAGAGAACTTCCCGAATCTGGCAAAGGAAATAGACTTTCAGGAAGTTCAGGAAGCTCAGAGAGTCCCAAAGAAGTTGAACCCAAGGAGGAACACACCAAGGAACATCATAGTTACATTACCCAAGATTAAAAATAAGGAGAGAATCTTAGAAGCAGCAAGAGAAAAGGAGACAATTACCTACAAAGGAATTCCCATAAGACTGTCAGCTGATTTCTCAAAAGAGAACTTACAGGTAAGAAAGGACTGGAAGGAAGTTTACCAAGTCATGAAAGGCAAGGACATACATCCAAGATTACTCTATCCAGCAAAACTTTCATTTAGAATGGAAGGGCAGATAAAGTGCTTCTCAGATAAGGTCAAGTTCAAGGAGTCCATCATCACCCAACCTTTATTATATGAAATGTTAAAAGGATTTATATAAGGCATGGATGGATATCAACAGGGGATTGGTAGAGGGAGAGAGGGTGGAAAAGGTGCAGAGAATAAGTAGCATAAATGGTAGGTAGAAAACAGACGGGGAGGGTAAGAATAGTATAGGAAATGTAGAAGACAACTTATGTATATGATCTATGGACAAAAACTAAAGGACAGGGAATGGAAGGGTGGAGGAGAATAAAGGGGGGGAAATGGGACAACTGTAATAGCATAATCAATAAAATATATTTAAAAGAAACAAAAAATATATATTTTTTTAAAAATAGAAGTAAAAATGTTTTATTTTTCAATCCATAGATTAACCTTTTGAGGTTTGAATCATAAGATATCATCTTTAATTAAAACAAAATTTAAATATATAATAAAAAGGTTTTTATTTTTTAAAAAAGAGCTTTTTATTTTTAAAATGTTAATTCAGTGTATTTCCTTATATACTTAAAAGGTTAATAAATACTTTAAATATAAAAATGGCATGACACTCTGGATGATGGCCTTTGCTTTTACAACTGTTGTTTTAGAATTGAAAGGAAAGTATGCCACATGAATCTGCTGTCACGATCCAGTGGCTGGAAATAAATTCTTTGGGTAAATTCAAGTGTAAGAGTATGACAGGAATAAGCTACCATTTATAAAAAGGCACACTTACCTAACAAACTGAAACCCTGAGGAATTTTCAAATTGCAAAGTAATGGGAACAGTCATTTAATGCAGATGAAAGGACCTGGCACATGCTTTCCTCTTTGGATATCTCATTAAGATTAAATTGTGGAGTGAGGTGATCGAAACAGGGACGATGATTTAGTGGCAGCATAACAGATAGATTACCATTTAGAGAGGCCAAACCCTGGAGAACCGGTTGCATTAGGGGATAGGGCTAAGGTTAGAACACAGAGGCGTTCAGGAAAAGGCCACCACTTAGCTATAAAGCGTTTTTTTGTAAGAAGTTACATATGCTTAATTCTAATACTTTGTAAACATTCCTATGGGATAAACATTCACTTTATTCCCTCTAAATGGTTATCTCTTAATCACTTGGAGACATCCTATCAGCTTGGGGGAGTCATTTTTACCCAGTCTTTTGCCAGACCTCTCACCAGTATGAGCAGTTCTGCTCCAGCTTACCCTCAAGTGCACACCTTGGAGTTAATATTTACCTCATAGCAGCATGCAGTCAGTTGCCATAATCACTCCCCTGTCTCTTTTCAGTACCGTAATTATTAGTTATAGATAAGCATTTGTTCACTGATGGTCTTCCACTAAAGAAAGTCTTTTCTTTCTTTTTCTTATCCTCACCTGAGGACATGTTTATTGATTTTTAGAGAGAAGGGAAGGGAGGGAGATGGAGAGAAACATGGATGTGGGAGGAAAAAATAGATCGGTTGCCTCTTGTTTGTGCCCTGACAGAACCAACCTACAGCTATGCACCCAAACCGGAAACTGAACCCACGACCTTTTGGTTTACTGTGTGACATTCCAGCTAACTTAGCCACACTGGCCAGGACACAAGTCTTTTTCTTTACTGGGTCATTCCCAACCTCTAACCTGGGACTTGGCAGAGATAGGCACCCAATAAACACTTGTTGGGTGATTGCCAGCAGGCAGCTCCTTCTGAAATCTGGTCATGGCACTGCTGCGGCCTGATGCAGATGTGGGAGATAAACAGGGGCTAGATTGTAGAGGTACATGAAATCATGTGAAGAAGGTTGTTTCATCTAAGAACAGTTGAGAGGCCATTGAAGGATTGTAAGTCCAAGCCCATGTTTGGGTAGACATCTCTCTTCTAGACCTCTAGATAGTGCTTTCTTCCTGGTTCCTTGAAGGTGTATTTGTCACATGAAAAGCAAGTTAACGTTTGAATTATGATTATACACATAGTAAGTTTCTATAGCCATTTCTAGAGTACTTTATTACACTTTATAAATAATTGGAAATGAAATACTTATATTTCAGTATAGAAATGGCTATAACTGAATTTGGGTTTGTAGGAAAAACAAAACTTATAGTATTTGTAGCTTTCAGTTTAAAAAGCATTTAGGAGATATTTAATATCTTCTGAGTAATTTAATATACCTAAAAATAGTCAGAAGCAAGTAGCTAATAAACTTCATCTAAGGAATTAAATAATGTTATTAAAACTACAAGTTTTGCTTTTGAAGGAATTTTAAAGAAAATTATTTTTAGTTCCTATTTTTATTTATTTTGGCTTAGGCAGCAGAAATTTGTTTTCTCACAGTTCTGGAGACTTAAAGTCCGAGATTAAGGTGTCTGCAAGATTGGTTCGTTCTGAGGGCCATAAGGAAAGGATCTCTTCTAGGCCTCTCTCCCTGGCTGTGGGTAGTCGTCTTCTGTCTTCCCATCCTCTTCCATCTGCACAGATCAGTGCCCAAATTGCCTCTCCTCCACCTCTATCTTGGATCCTTGAACATGCACTGCTTTTTTTTTCAAGTATATTTTATTGATATGCTATTACAGTTGTCCCGATTTTTCCCCCTTTGCTCCCCTCTGCCCGGTTCCCCCCTTCCCTCCTGCAACCTTTCCCACCCCTTAGTTTTATGTCCATGGGTTATGCCCGTAAGTTCTTTGGCTTCTCCATTGCCTATACTGTTATTAACATCCTCCTGCCTATTCTGTACTTACCCAGTTATGCTTCTAAATCTCTGTACCTTTACCACCATTCTTCCTCTTCCCCCTCCAAATGATCTCCATATCTATGATTCTTTTCCTGTCCTAGTTGTTGGCTTAGTTTGTTTTTGTTTTTCAGGTTCAGTTGTTAATAATTGTGTGTGTTGTCATTTTAATGTTCATAGTTTTGATCTTTTTCTTAAATAAGTCCCTTTAACATTTCATATAAGGGCTTGGGGATGATGAACTCCTTTAACTTTACCTTGTCTGGGAAGCACTTTATCTGCCCTTCGGTTCTAAATAATAGCTTTGCTGGATAGAGTAATCTTGGTTGTAAGTCCTTGCTTTTCATCATTTAGAATATTTTTTTCCAGTTCCTTCTTGCCTGCAATGTTTCTTTTGAGAAATCAGTTGACAGTCTTATGGGAACTCCTTTGTAGGTAACTCTCTGCCTTTCTCTTGCTGCTTTTAGGATTCTCTCTTTGTCTTTATTCTTGACATTTTAATTATGATGTGTCTTGATATGGACTTCTTTGGGTCCAACTTGTTTGGGACTCTCTGTGCTTCCTGGACTTATATGTCTATTTCTTTTGCCAAATTAGGGAAGTTTTCTTTCTCAAATAAGTTTTCAATTTATTGGTCTCCCTCTTCTCCTTCTGGCATCTCTATGATCAGATGTTGGCACTTTTGGAGATGTCCCAGAGTCTTCTTAAACTCTCCTCATTTTTAGAATTCTTGTTTCTTCATTTTGTTCTGGTTGAATGTTTAATTCTTCTTTATGTTTCAAATCATTGATTTGAATCCCGGCTTCTTTCCCTTTACCTGGTTGGTTTCCTGTGGATTTTTCTTTATTTCCATTACTAGAGCCTCCATTTCTTCCCCTATGCTTTTGCTGTATTCAGTGAGCTCTTTGAGCGTAATCACCACCAATGTTTTTAACTCTGCCTTTGATAGGTTGGCTATCTCCACATTGTTTAGTTCTTTTTCTGGGGTCTGTTCTTTTCCTTCATTTGGGCCATATTTCTCTGTCTCCTGATTTTGTCAGCCTCCCTGTATCTGTGTACTAGTAGAGCTGCTTCGATTCCATTTTAGTGCACCTGTTAAGTCGAATCAAGCGGAGTCTTGAGTATTCACCAGGGCAGGGCATCTGTGGCTCTGGGGGTGGGGAGTAGGGTCAAAGGGTTTATGCTGTTGCTGGCTGACTTCTAGGTGCTTGCCTGGCCCTCCCTCGTTTCCAGTCACTTCACTCACTTTGCGCATACAACTGGCACCCCCCCAGCTGCTGTCCTAGTTGTGGTTCCCAGAATGGGTGGCTTTCCGTGTGTACTGACAGTTTGTTCTGCCGCCCCAACCGCTACTGGGTTTACCACCAGAAGTTACAAGGTTTTCTTTTTCCCAGCACTGGAGCCCTTTTTCTGAGGCTGTGGGGTCTAGCCTAGAGCTGGGCTCACTTGCTCACAAGGTGTGTTCCTATTTTTTATTCACTACACGTGAATGTAGGCTGCTGCCTCTCCGCCCCTCCACCCCAACTCCACACTGAGTCCACTATCCCTTACTCCCTGTCTCTGCCCCTCCTACCTGTGTGGATGAATAGGCTGTCTACCTAAGTCTCAGTCTTGACTGGAAGCTAATGAACATGCATTGCTTTTAAAAGACCAACATGTTTATGCTTTCACATTAACCTAAGAAATTCTTTAAGAAAGTATACTTCCTCTTTGGATTATAAATATAATAGATGCTTATTGCACAAAATTTAGAAAACGTACAGAAATCTTAAAATGCATTAATTCTAATCGCTTCCTTCACACCTTTCATATTCTACTCTTTAAAAAAAAGCAAAAAACCTTTTTTGGTATTTATTGAGTTTTTTGATATTTATTTGAGTTTGGTATTTATTGGGAAGTTTTCTAACATGGTTCTCAATTTCTTTGCTGTGACCATTGCATCCCACTAGTTCCTTTTGGGTTCATTTTCCTTTTTTTTTAAAGTTGATTTTTAAAGAGAGGAAGAAAGGGGGAGAGAGAGACAGACATCAATTTGTTGTTCTACTTATTTATGCCTTCATTGATTGCTTCTTGTATGTGCCCTCACCTGGAGCTTGAACCTGTGACCTTGGCATGTCAGGACAATGCCTTACCAACTCGACTGTGCAGCCAGGGCGTTCATTTTTCTTCTTACTGTAACAGATTCTTGAATAGTTCTTTCATTGAGGATCTACCAATGATAAACTGCTTCTTTGTCCAAAAATACTTTTATTTCACTCTTACTCTTCAATTATAGTTTAGCTAGATATGGTTGGTAACATTTTTTCTTATAGTGCTTTAAATATATTCTTGTATTCTGATACCTGCTGATGAGAAGTCTACAGGTACAATGATACATTTTGTTTTTTTTTAAATAGTCACCTTGAGAAACTACTTTTTTTACCCTTAAAATGTTTTTTAGATTTACTATGCTGATATGCCAAATGAATTACTCTTAATTTTTAAAATAAGAAGTAAATGGTGAAGTGTGAGTCATGAAATACGGTAACATTTAATCCAAAGCAAAATTACCTAAGATTGCTACTTGAATATGTGCTTACTGGTAAAGTGCTATATTTTGTAGTATGCTGTACATAGTGTCTTATGTTTATTTTTGGCTCTTTTTTCAAAAGTGGAATTTTGACCTTGACTGGTGTGACTCAGTTAGTTGGAGCATTGTCCCTTAAATGAAAGGCTGTGGGTTCAGTCCCCAGTCCAGGTGTATGTGGGAGGCAACCCCAATGTTTCTGTCTCACATCGATGTCTCTCCGTCTTCCTCTCTCCCTTCCTCTCTATAAAAGCAATGCAAAATGTTCTCGGGTGAGGATTTAAAAAAATGGTTTTTGAATTATATTTTAATACAGATGGAGTCCTATAATAGACCAATGCTGTCCAAAAGAAGTTCCTTTGATGATAGAAATGTCGTATATCTGCATTGTCTAATAAAGCTACCACTAGACCCTGAGTGACAATAGATTATCTTTTTACTTATCCTTATCTCTTACCAAGTGAATAGAAGTTTTGAATTAATAACTTGGTTAGTTCTAAGCCATATGATTTAAGATAATTCATTTTTACGTGCAGATTTTTTTCAGAAATTTAAAGATGATTAGCTTCTTTGACTATATGATATAGTGTTAGAAGTACATTGAAATTAAGAAAAAACCGACAGTAACTAGAGGGGAGAGAGGCAGGGATAGTGGGAGGGGGAGGGTGAAGGGTTTACAGAAACAACTGTAAAGGACACATGGACAAAAACAAGGCGGGGATGAAAACAGGGGAGGGAGTTGGGGATGCCTGGGGTGGTGGGGAGGGGTGGGGGGAAAGGCAGAAAATTACTTGAACAACAATAAAATTCAAAAGTATTTTTAAAAATAAAATAAAATAATTTAAAAAAGAAGTAGGTTATAGAATTATAATGAGTGTATGTTTAGCTTATGACTGATTTCTACATTCAGGGTGTTTTTAAAGTATAAGTTTGGTATATCTTCTGAGGTTACTTTTTATAAAGTATTCTTGAATGATAAGAATTATAGGAATAGTTCTTCAGGTTTTACTCTATTAAACAAGTGAATTTGTTAATAGTGTCTTCTATTTTTCAGATTGCAAATAGAAGAATCTTCTAAACCTGTAAGGCTATCACAACAACTGGACAAAGTTGTGACAACCAATTACAGACCTGTTGCCAATCATCAATACAATGTAAGTCTGTCTTTCTTCATTATATCTTTCTTCCTTTCTGTGTGATAGACCTATCTATCAGGTGCTTGAGTTATCCAGACTTAATAAGAAATGTGACAATTTGCCAAGCTTAGAAAAGATGTTCACTCTATGTCACAGGTGGCAAACACAAGGCCCGCAGGCCGAATCTGGCTGGCACCTTGTTTCTACCCGGCGGCAGCACCGAGCTCTCGCTGAACTGTTAAGGAGTAGTTACATTTACACAGTCCTAAATTACATTCAGCCCTTTGAAAGCAACCACGAGGCTGATGTGGCCCCTGGTGAAAATGAGTTTGACATATATCCTAAGTTACATTGTTCAAACTACTCTTGATGTTTTCTAAGAAATAAAACACTTCATTTTTCAGTGTTTCTAATATTTTAATTATTTATGGTGTCCTTAATAAATAATAGTTTTACTTTAAAATTTTTTTCTGTGCCTTTATAACAGATTTTTATGTTTTGAGAAAAGATATAAAGATCATGAAACAATAGTAATTTTTCCCATTGATTATTAAGACTGCTTTGCATAATTTCAGCTTTCACAGGTATTTTTATGGTTTCACACTATGATGCAAAGTGAATACTTCCCTATGTTTTTTAAACCTTTTTTATTGAAGCATATTATATACACTATATATGTTATATTCTACAATATACAATACACACATATATTATATGCATGTTGTGTATACTTTGTGCCAGGCACTGTTCTGAGTGTCTCATAAATAGTGACATTTAATCTTCATACCTAACCTATGAAGTAAGTATTGGTATTACTGTAATTTTACGGATGAAGTAACTAAGACACGGAGAGGTTAGCTTACTTGAGGTCACACAGCTAGTAATTAATTGGTCCAGGTGTTGAACCCAGGCAGCCTGATGTAGGAGCCTTAATCTTAATTAACCAACATGCTATGCTGCTGTAGGTTATTAGCAATGTTAACAGGGAAAAGGGCTTTGAGTCTTAAAGGACCTGTAATGTAAGGAAAAATGTGATGATGCTCTGAAAATAAAATGAAGCCTAAGTTAAGTAGCAATTAATTAACAGTTGATATCCGGTGTCCTACTTTATTACTTAAGATCCTCTTGATATGAGTTTAGGAAGAAATAAGCTCTTTAAGACTGGCTTGACCCACTATTTTTTCTTTTTCTTTTTTTTAAGATTTTATTTATTTATTTTTAGAGAGAGGGGAAGGGAGGGAGAAAGAGAGGGAGAGAAACAGCAATGTATGGTTACCTCTCACATGGCCCTCATGGGGACCTGGCCCACAACCCAGGCATGTGCCCTGACTGGGAATCAAACGGGACCCTCTGGTTCCCAGCCCGCACTCAATCCACTGAGCTACACCAGCCAGGGCTGTCATTATTTCTTCAGAGAGGTTCTTAGTCCCTTGCTCGATCTCTTTTCCTTCTGGTATGCCTGTGATGTGGATGTTGTTACACTTCATGTTGTCCCGAAAGTCACTTTAACTATCCTCATTTTTTTATTCTTTTTTCTTTTTGCTGTCTTAATTGAGTGTTCTTTTTCTACCTTGTCTTCCACATTGCTGATTTGAGCCTCTGCTTCATCTAACCTACTGTTTATTCCTTTCAGTGTATTATTTATTTTAGATATTGCATTTTTTATTTCTAACTGGTCCTTTTTTCTGGATTCTATGCATTTTTCATGCTGTTGAGCATTCTTATAATTATTACATGAACCCTGTATCTGATAAATTGCTTGCCTCCATTTTATTTAGCTCTTCTCTAGAGAATTCTCATGTTCTTTCATTTTGGTTCTTTTTTGTCTTTTCATTTTGGCTGCTTCTGCTTGTTATATAGATCTGTAAAGACTGGTGCAGCCCTTTGTCACATGCTGCCTGTGACTGGCCCTAGGCAACCTGTATGGCACTATCAGCAATCCACAACTTATATCTTTCTCTGCTGGTGCATGCTGTGTTCCCAGGCCGGGTTTTGCCAGCACTGGGCCTGGGGAAGGGTCAAGACAAGTCTCAAAGCGCCCAGATATATTCCTCTGCCTGCAAGCTGCCATTAGGCTTAATCATTGAAAGAGCTTCTAGCATGCTCCTCAGCAGGGCTTAAACTCCACAGGGCAAGTGAGATTCCTGCAAGTTGGGCATTTGCTTCCCCTCTAGGCTCATTCTGCATGGAAGGGAATGCTCTACCTGAGAAAGACGGCTTCTGCAGTATGGGTATTTACTGGGCACAAGGATCCTGGTGGCTGACCCTTCAGCTCTCTCTTTAGAGTCATCAACCCCAGACTCTTCTCGTGGTTCTAGACCGCTCTGCCCTCTCTCCACCGGAGTCCGGAGTAAATGGTAGCAAATGAAATTTTGTGCATTGGCCCTTTAAGAGGGTGGCTGTGTCTCTAGCTGTCTCTCCCTGGCAGAAAGATTCCCTCATGCTTTTCACATCTGGATGTTATGTGGGCACCTTTCCTTGTTCTGTTGCTCTAGGCTAGAGAGCCCAGATTGTGGTTTAGACCCCACATTCCTCAGAGGGAATTCCCTGCCCCAGCTACTGAAATATCCCTCCCAAACTTCATCTGCTGCCTGTGGGAGCCCAGCCAGCCCTCTTACACTTCTGCACTGCCTGCCAGTCTCTGTTTGGTGATGTGGTTTCTTCTGTAAGTCCTTGGTTATAAGGGTTCTCTCCAGGTGGTCTTCAATTGGTTGTTCAGGATGATTTTTCTATGATTTAGTTGTAATTCCATTTTGGTCCTGGGAGAAGTTTAATGTAGCTTCTACCTATTCTTCTGCAACCCTGGATTCTCAGGAACATTGATTTTTAAAAGATTGTGAAATATCAACATAATTCAACAAGAATGACTTAGAGGTTATATAATCAAGATAATTAGACTTTAAAAATTTAAACTCAATATAATGTTGAAATGTTTTCAAAGTTTTGCCAGGCAGAACTGTATAAACATGAATTGCAGTATTTTCTTTTAACAGTTGCGGTTTTTTAAATACATTTTCAGGATAAAAATAAGGGAAAATGAGAGCAAAAAATAAAAGAGGGAGTGGGAAATATTATGTATTTGTAAAACTGTATCTTTGCATTTTATCAGAAGAAAACCACCTTGCATTTACCTCCAGAAACTTTTCACCCACACGGAAAAGTGTGTGTGTGTGTGTGTGTGTGTGTGTGTGAAATCATCTCCAGATATTTGAATTCCTGCTTTGGACCTGGAGCTATTCTAAAAATGACATTTATTTTTTTTTAATATATTTTATTGATTATGCTATTACAGTTGTCCCATTTCCCCCCCTTTCTCCCCCTCCACCCCCATCCCCCCATTCCCCGCCCTTTAGTTTTTGTCCATAGGTCATACACATAAGTTCTTTGTCTTCTATATTTCCTATACTATTCTTAACCTCCCCCTGTCTGTTTTCTGCCTACCATTTATGCTACTTATTCTCTGCACCTTTCCCCCCTCTCTCTCCCTACCACTCTCCTGTTTATATCCTTCCATGCCTTATATAAATCCCTTTAACATTTCATATAATAAAGGCTGGGTGATGATGAACTCCTTGAACTTGACCTTATCTGAGAAACACTTTATCTGCCTTTCTATTCTAAGTGATAGCTTTGCTGGATAGAGTATTCTTGGATGTAGGTCCTTGCCTTTCATGACTTGGAATACTCCAAGCCCCTTCTTGCCTGCAAGGTCTCTTTTTGGGAGATCAGCTGGCAGTCTTATGGGAATTCCTTTGTAGGTAACTGTCTCCTTTTCTCTTGCTGCTTCTAAGATTCTCTCCTTATTTTTTATCTTGGGTAATGTAATTTAGATGTGTCTTGGTGTGTTCCTCTTTGGGTCCAACTTCTCTGGGACTCTCTGAGCTTCCTGGACTTACTGAAAATCTATTTCCTTCACGAGCTTGGGAAGTTCTCCTTCATTATGTGTTCAAATAAATTTTCAATCCATTGGTCTTCCTCTTCCCCTTCTGGCACCCCTATGATTCGGATGTTGGGACATTTAAAGATGTCCCAGAGGTTCCTAAGCCTCTCCTCAGTTTTTTGAATTCTTGTTTCTTCATTCTTTCCTGGTTGGATGCTTTTTTCTTTCTACTGGTCCACTCCGTTGATTTGAGTCCCAGTTTCCTTCTCATCTGTATTGGTTCCCTGCACATTTCCCCTCATTTCCTTTATATTATCCTTCATTTGTTCAAGTAATTGCGACAATTTTTTGTCAAATTCTGTGAGCATCCTGATTACCAGTGCTTTGAACTGTGCATCTGATAGCTTGGCTATCTCTTGGTCACTTAGTTGTATTTTTTTCTGGAGCTTTGATGTGTTCTTTCATTTGGGCCATTTTTTTTCTTGGTGCACCTGTTACTTTAAGGGGCGGAGCCTTAGGTGTTCACCAGGGTGGGGTAACCCACGTTGTTGTGTTGTGACGCTGTCTGTGGGGGCGGGGCCTGAGAGAACAATGGTGCTTGCTCTGTTCTCCTCACTTCCCCAGCTACCCAAAGCAAGTTGGGCCTTTCTTTGCTGGCTCCGGGGTGAGTGGACCGGCCTGCACAGTTCCAAGTCCCTGTGGGTCTCCCTAACGAACTCTCCTGTGAGGATGGGAGTTCCTCCCACTGCCACCTCAACCCCCACAGGTGTTTTCAATTGGTGGGCCACGCAGTCTGTTCTGCTCCGTAGCTTTTCCTCCCGGTTTATCTGCATGAGAATGAGGGACCGCCCAGTCTACCAGTCTCAGCCCCGGTTTTGCCAAGTGCGCCCACCACCAGCCTCTCTGAGCAGCTGCAGCGTTGCTGGTACCACTCCACCTGGTAGCAGCAACACTTACCAGTCTGGATGAACGTGTCTTCTTTAACTCCTTGGTTGTTGGACTTCCACTCAGTTCACTTTTCTGTCAGATCTGGCTGTTTTTATTTTTTAAATTGTTGTTTTTCCTCTTTTGGTTGTGCAAGGAGGCACAGTATGTCTACCTACACCTCCATCTTGGCCGGAAGTCCTCTAAAAATTACATTTAAATTTATCTCTTTAGTTCACAAACTATCTGGGATGTAATACCTACATACTTGCCATTCAGAAAATGTTTATTGGGTCAAAAACAGTTACACAATTAGCCTTATCTGGTTTTTTTAAAATTAATTTTAGAGAGAGAGGGGGATGGGGAGAGAAACATCAATTTGTTGTTCCATTTATTCATTTATTGGTTGGTTCTTTCTTGTATGTACTCTGACCTGGGGTTGAACCCGCAACCTCAGTGTTAGGTCGGAGTTGCTCAAGAAACCAGACGGACGCAGCGAGCTAAGGAGCAGGATTTATTAGCAGGGAGTAAGAGGGAAAGTGGAGCCAACCTAGGAAGGTTGGAGAGCCAACCAAGGGAGGTTAGGCCTCCTGAGGGAAAGTGGGGAGCCAATCAAGGGAGATTAGGACTCGTTCTGTTGTTCTTAGGGCTGGGTTTTTAAGCGCAAAAACCCACGAAGAGTAACTGGTTGGGGTGTCAGAGTCTGGCTAGAGCTGGCTGCTGGGTGCTATTTCTGCTGACCATTGTTCTCAATACATCTTGTCAGGCTCGAGTTAAAGCTGCATCCTGTTATGCTGGATAGGCTGACCCCAGACCCTAATCTTAGCCAGACATCTGTTTGTCCTGAGTAGGGTCTGCAGGTAGTTTCCCATGGTATAGTTTCCTGCCTAGTGATTTTCCATTCCTCCTAGGCCTGCCTACATCTGTCACTCAGTATATTGGGACAGTGCTCTTGTCAGCTGAGCTACCCTGGGCACGGCCTAGCCTTATCTCTTCTTCTTACTTCTTATTTGAAAGCTTGGCCCTGAAAACTCTTCCCTTACTAGGGTATAAACTGTCAGGTTTCTCCCTTAGTGGCCTTTCCTTTTTAAAGCTTTATTAAGTGTGTGAGCCTTGAACCGCTTCATGTAGGTCAATATTTTCTGAAGTAAGTTTTTCGAAACACTAATTTTGTGAAACTCTTTGAAATAAAAGTTGTGTGAAAAGGATTCTGAGTTAAAGGAATTTGTAGATTCTGATTATATCCCCCCTCTTAAAAATTGACGCTGCATTTAATATATTAATGTTGGGGACCTTTAGTAAATTGTTTAATCCTGCACTTTGCAAACAGTGTAATGTTAAATTCCCTTCCCCCATTCTATGAGTAGAGAAAACAAACTGGGAAATAATCTGTTGTCTAAGTAGGATTTACAAGAGGACCTATTGAGTAATGGGGTGGGAAATATTTGAACTTGTATTTATCTTGTTTTTTTACCTAATAAAGGAAAGAAGTTGAGCTTTAGAAATATTTACTAGGTGAAGAGATCCTGGCACCCTTATGCAGTCCCTGTGCTAGGCAGTCATCTTTCAGCAGAAGAGTAGAAATTGTGCAACACAGGGGAGTTGACAACGGTGCTTTCAGCTTTTTAGGTTTGCTGCTAAATTCAGGAATTTACAGATTATAGTATCTTTTATTAACTAAACTCAATCTGAAAAAATGAACAGGTGGCTTTAAAAGACACCTGCAAAGAAACTGTAGATTAAAGGTAAAAAGCACATATATGTAAACAAAAACTAGAAAAATTGACATTTACTTCTAAAATGAGCTCTTTATCAGTCACTTTATGGGGTAGAAAAGATGATGTAATCCAATCTGACAAGAACTTGGCCCTTCCAAAAAGGAAGTTATTGATGTCATTTTAAGAATCTTATGCTCTACTGACTGAGCTAGCTGGGCACAGCTTGATGTCATTTTAAATATGGCTTGTCCTTACCCTGGCTGGTGTGTCTCAGTGGATTGAGTGCTGGCCTGTGAACATAAGGGTCACCAGTTCGATCCCAATCAGGGCACATGCCTTCCCAATCAAGGCACATGGCCTGGGTTGTGAGCCAGGTCCCCAGTTAGGGGCGCACAAGAGGCAACCACACATGGATGTTTCTCTCCCTCTCTTTCCCTCCTTTTCCCTCCCTAAAAATAAATAAATAAAATCTTTTTACAAATAAATGAGGCTTGTCCTTTCTGTCTTCAGTGATAATCCAGTTAATGTCTATCATTAAACAAAAACAACTCTAGATATTTCAAGCAGAAAGGGATTTAACATAGGGAATTGGTTATCAATGGTATTCGAATACAAAATAGAAAGGCTGTAGTTGAAAAAGTGTTGGGTTACCAGAGGTCAGGAAACTGTTGCTTTTGGAGGTGCTCCCTAAACACAAATAAAGAAGAAATATCCCTTCCTCCTGCTTTTCTTCCATTGGCAGAACCCCAGCTGGAAACCAGCTGGCAAGGCAAATGTTTTAAGTATTGCCTGCTTGTTGAAAATAACCATAGTGACCCTTGGTGTGTGTATGTGTTGATGTGTGCGTTGTACCTTAATTAGATTAGATGTTGCTGGTGTGAAGCTATTAGTTTGCAACTTATTTAAAAACTAAGCACCCAAAACACAACAGAGCACTATATTTTGAGAGCAAAACAAAAGTGTTTTGTAATTTTGACAAATTAAAACTTAAAATACTGTTTCTTTTAATTTTATCCCTTTAAACTTTTTTGTTTGTGTATACTTTATAATATGTATGTATATTAATGGTACATTTTTACAATTTACAGATAGATATACATAAGTTTATGCTTTGAATTTTTAGCTGACTTATGTTATCAAAATATGGAGTCAGCTGATGTGAAATATTCCTTCCAACTTCCTCCATCTCTGATTGCAAGTGAGGTTGCTTTAGTATGTGTGTTTTGGTTAACTTTGTGGACATTATCATCTAGCCTGTGTAAATTTCACAGCATTCTTATAAATAGTCCACAGTCTTAATGACTTTCTCATAAGGATTCATGTCCTCTGTTGTCTAGGTAGCGGTCCTCAGTACAGGCTATACCCTAGCTAGAATCACCTACGAGGCTTTTTAAACAAAGAAAAATACCTGTAGCCCTAGCTGGTGTAGGCTCAGTGGATTGAGTGTGGGCTGGGAACCAGAGGGTCCCGGTTCGATTCCCAGTCAGGGCACATGCCGGAGTTGCAGGCCAGGTCCCCAGTGAGGGCCATGTGAGAGGCAACCATACATTGCTGTTTCTCCCTCCCTTCTCCTCTCTCTAAAAATAAATAAAACCTTTTTAAAAAAAGAAAAATGCATGTAGAGATTGATTTAATTGATATGATTGATGTGGAAGCCAGCTGTCTTAAAATTTTCAAGTCCCCTGGATAATTCTAGCATGCAGCCACTGATCCAAAGAGACAGGAACTTTTTATAGTTTTCTTTCCTTCCCCTCTGCCCCACCCCCCATCTCCCCACAAGAGCTCTTGGTCAGAAATGATAGTGAACTAGAAAACTTAACTAGAAAACTATTGTTGAAAGGAATAGAATTATTACATAACAT
This sequence comes from Micronycteris hirsuta, assembly GCA_004026765.1. Lineage (NCBI taxonomy): Eukaryota > Metazoa > Chordata > Mammalia > Chiroptera > Phyllostomidae > Micronycteris > Micronycteris hirsuta. Next base: position 39,590 of record PVJI01006559.1, on the reverse strand, counting down.
TTTCAGATAAGCCCCCAGGAACTAGAGAGAAGATTTGTTTTTTATGTATACTCAAGTTCCTTTAATGTGGTAACCAATTGTGTTAGTCTTCAGAACTAAAGTTATTGAGGGGTAAAGGGGTGGTGGGAGGTTTATTATTGTTTCTTAATTATATGCATACATTTGGAATTTTACTGATTAAAATAGATGTCTACAGGACTATATCATAGAGGCCTTTCAGCAATATTCGCCTATTGTACTGTATAGTATCAATATACTACATGCTTTTGTCCATTTGAATTTGCACACCAAGGATTGACTTACTCTAAAGAATTAATTTTGACATACTAAGTAGAAATAGAAGCATCGGGGGCAGGGATCTTTCATAAGGCTTTAAAATGCAAATCATGATAATCAAGGTTGTCCTGCTTGCTTCAAAAGTTAAAAGCCTCCACAAAGATGGCCTTGACAGAGCAATCAAAGTATTTCTGCGAAGAACAATCTAGAATTTGCAGACATCTGTGTTATAGTATTTTTATTGGCAGTGAGTGACACTTATAATTTTAATGATTAAGGTTTCAGTAATGACATTTGAACATCTCTATATCACATCTACAATGGATTTTAATTATTTGGTTGCATTTTAGTCTTGAATAATGTATCTTCTGTTAAAGTAAAATTATGTATGGTGGATTTTTTGGATTGTAAAAATTTGTAACTGGAGACTACATTTAAATTTCTGAATTGACATTTATTTCTGTACAGCTGGGTCATTGAGCATACATATAAGTTCAGTAATGAAAATTCACATTATATAAAAGCTATTTCTAGTCCAATAACTATCCTACTAATTAATATCTTGTGGTGGCCGCTAACAGGTTAGATATCTGACTGCTTTGAGTATCATTAAAATGTCCTCAAGTGAGGTAAATAAATACATAGATAAATGGATTAATTTTTAATTGAATAAATTTGACATACTACACTGCAAATTTAAGGAATACAATGTGTTTTTTTATATATATTATATGTTACAGTATAATATTGTCTACATTTACTGTGCACTAGATCTCTGTGGCTTACTTACTACTTATGCAAGTTTGTACCTTTAAACACTGTCAGTCTCATCCTACTACCCCCTGAGTTAATAGATTTTGAAGTTTACTCTCAAGGTCTCCATATCAAAAAAAATTAAGATGCTAGTTAGACCTTTTCCTTGTCTAGTTTCTGATTTTACTTAATTGAAAGACAGATATTCTTTGTTGTCAAAGTTACCTCTTGCCACTAATTTGAAAGTTTCTGGTTAACAAGAAGATAGCCCTGGCTGAGTGGCTTGGTTAGTTGGAGCGTCAAAGTTGCAGATTCAATCCCTGGTCAGTATGCATACAGGAGACAACTGATCAATGTTTCTCTCTCTCCCCTATCCCATTCCTTCTCTGTCTAAAATCAATAAACATATCCTCAGGTGAGAAAAAAATAAATAAAATTTTTGAAAGAATAAGATAAATTTTTAATCTTAACATCAGTAGAAAGTTTTATTTTTTATATAACAATTGTTATAAATAAAGAGAGTGAGTTTAACTATATGAGGTTGGAATTTATGAAGTAATTTATTGTAAGTTTTGAAATGCATTTCATTACTTTTGAAGCTAGCCCCTACATTATAGTTATTCCAGTTGATGCATAGGAGATTGTTCCCTGGCAGCTGTCACCTGCTGATGCTTTATTTTACCAGGTGGGCTGCTGCCGTTTATTTTTTTAACATTTTGCCTTTGCAATTTTTATTTTTTATTGTTGTTCTATTACAGTTGTCTCAATTTTATCCTGTTGCTCTCCCCTGCCCCCCACCCACTCGCACAGTCAATCCCCACCCTATTGTCCATGTCCGTGGGTGATTTATACTAACTAGTTCTTTAACTAGGCCCTTCTCCTTCTTTCCTCCCTTATCCCCCTTCCCTTACCCTCTGGTCCCTGTCAGTTTGTTCCTTGTTTCATGTCTCTGGTTCTGTTTTGCTCTTTTGTTTGTTTTGTTCATTAGGTTCCACTTACAGGTGAGATCATATGGTATTTGTCTTTCACTGCCTGGCTTATTTCACTTAGTATGATGCTCTCTACTTCCATCCATGCTGTCATGATATATATTTCTTCTAACAAGTTCCTGATGCCATATCAAAATGAAATGTTTCTAAGAAAACTAAAAGCTTAATCAACTGAAAGTTTGCATGTTTTCAATACAAAGATAATTTTGTACAAATGAACAAGTCCCTGGATGATAACACTAGAAGTAGGTTTATATATTCCCTTGGTGCCATTGCTTTCTTCATTTCAAATAGGAGAAGAAACAAGTTCAGAGAAGCACAGAGTTGGGATAAGAAACAGCCTCCTGTAACCACCCATGTTCTTGGCCTTTTACCAATGCTTCCCAAACTTGTCACTTCCTAGAGAGCCTGTTCTATGATCTACCAGCCTCTTCACCCTCTGCCTGCACCTAAAACCCTGAATTTAGAAAAATGTTACCTACCAAACTGCATTTGTTAGATAAACTTACTGTATTTTGGGTAATCAAAAACAAAAGAAAATTAGACTTTCTGATCAGTATGAGTTAACCAATAGCCACACTGAATTGATAGAATTTTGGCAAAGAAGGCCTTTTGGGAGGAGAAGTAGACACATTACATAAAGCTAAATTTAGGAAATAATGAAAATGGCTTATAGATCGGCATTAATACAGATCCAATACTTCTTAGAGGCTTAGAGATCTGACGAGCTGAGGCGCAATGAGGACCCCAGGTTCTGAACCACTGCTCTTTAACCTGCTATCTTGCAGCTTAAAATCTAGTAGTTATTTGGATGGCTGGGGAAAAAATGAACGTGTTTCAGAGTGAGTGTGTTGAATTGATGCTTTTATTTCTTTTGCTTTTTGCACATAGATTGAGTATGAAAGGAAAAAGAAAGAAGATGGAAAACGAGCTCGAGCTGATAAGCAATATGTTTTAGACATGCTGTTTTCGGCTTTTGAGAAACATCAGTATTATAACCTTAAGGACTTGGTGGACATCACAAAACAGCCTGTGGTATGTATATGCTCACACTGACCCTTTAACTGTGTCCTTCTACGTTAACAGTGCATTATGAAGAGAAGTGTGTCATGTGAATAAGTCCACGTGCACCTATGCTTATGTCAGGTTTTATTTCAACACTCAGTAGAGATGTCTTAATGCAGCTTTTTTTTATATAACATCAGCATCATTATTTTGAATTTTCAAGTCTATTTAATATTAATAGCTCCATATGAAGAAAAGATGAATTTATCTTTTTTTTTGACTAATCCTTAACATTAAGCCTGAAATCTTTTTTTACATCATTTTTAGTCTTTCTTTTGTTCTCCTAGCGTCCCCCCAAAAAAGCTCAACTCCTTTTGTTAATTGGAAAACATGTTTTAAAAGAACCATATTTCAATAAGAGTCATACTGGTCTGTCACAATGAGTGAGTTTACTTCTGTTCTGTGGACTGTTCTCTAAAGAATTTTTTTAATTCTATTTTTTAAATATTTTATTTATTTATTTATTTTTAGATAGGGAGACAAACTTCAATGTGTGGTTGCCTCTCATGCACCCTCTACTGGGGACCTGGCCTGCAACCCAGGTGACTGGGAATTGAACTGGCAACCTTTTGCTCCCCAGGCTAGTGCTCTGTCCACTGAGCCACACCAACCAGGGCTCCAAAGAATTCTTTAAAAATCAGAATCAACTAGCACTAATATTAGATCCTTTTAAACTGGCAGTCTTGCTTCATGATGTTTGTTGAGATTGTCATTCGGTTGGCCTGTTCTCCATTTTTAAGGAACAATTTTAAAAATGGGTGTTTTTAAAATCTTGCTTTTTCAATAAATAATCATTTTTTATTACTTCTCCAGACTTCCATTCCTACTTGCTAATAATTTGTATTTCTAATCCATTTAAAAACACTGGTAACAATTACGAAATCCAAATCCTTTCTCTAGCCTTTGACATTTCCTTCTGTTTATCTTTCTTACACTGTTATGCAAGCAAGTATCAAATTGAATTATAACAGTATTTACTTAAAAGTTTTTTAGGAAAACATTTGATTTTCTGCCCTTTTATCACTTGTCCACTTTGCCAGTATACTCAAGGAGTATATTATTCCAATTGTCCTATTTATTTGCTTCAGAATATGTAACAAGATAACCAGTTTTTAAAAGCTTTAACATAACCAAATTACTACTTATTAAATGGCTTGGTTTTTTTTTTCCCAGATTTATTCAAAACTATAGAAAATGGTTTGTGAAACGTTAGTATTGATTGTTCAGTTTCACACTTATGCAGAGATTTCTCTACTGTTGTACTTCAACCTTCTACTTTTTCATTAAGAAATTAATTCAAATTCCAAAAGATCTAGTTTTTTTTAAAGACAACAAGAAAATACTTATGCTACAGTATTATCAACTCATCTTAATGACTTCACTCCCTTTGGCATCAAAGCCTTAAAAATGGCATTCCAAGCTAGAAAAAAAAAATTGAAATAGAATAATTCATTAGCTAAGCTGTGTTTCTTATGCTTTTAATGAAGTTTATCTGTGTGTTTTTATAAATATGAAAAGGTCAATCCAGAAACACTGAATGCAAATGATATGTTCTCATAGAATAACACACAAATATGTATGCGTGAAATAGACATTTAAAGAGAGACATTCAGAAGGAAAAGTGTTTCTTTGCCTTAGCATGGAATGGCACATTTTAAAAGTTTTATTCATCTTGCATCAAAGAAGAGGGATAAATAGTAATTCTCTCAATTGTGGTCCTTCTTACAGTTTTTATGTGGTGGTACACAGTGAATTTCTTATAATAAAGCTTTCTTTAATTAATGGACTTTAAGGGATCTAGTAATCTGTTCATTAATATGTTAAAAAATGTATGGATTTTTCTGGGGAGCAGATCCATATTTATATCAGGTTCTCCTTGAGGTCCTAGGACCCTCAAAAAGCTTTTCATTCCCAGTCAGGGCACATGCCTGGGTTGTGGGCCAGGTGCCCCATGGGAGGCACATGAAAGGCAACTACACATCAATACTTCTCTCCTTCTCTTTTTCCCTCCCTTCCCCTCTCTCTAAAAATAAATAAATAAAATTTAATAAATAAATAAAAGGCTAAACTCTGGTAACTGACGTAAAGTCAGAAACATGGTCAGTAACCATTTAAAGTATTGTTTTCATACAGTTTAAATTTTGGCTCTCTCCTCCCGTCTTTGAAAGTGAAGTATCAGAGGAATTGTATTATTTTTATCCCCTGGCAATATTCGATCTGTCACCTTGAATGTGTTATGCCTAGTCTTTCTTTGTATTTTATTATATCTTTAAAATAGAAGCATGTATAGCATGTCCTTCAAAATACAAACCAGTAGAAACTTTATCTAATTGCTCCCTTTGAAACATTAAACTGTCAAGACCCTTTGAGCACTAACACTCTTTTCTAGCACAAAACCCACCAGTGTTTCTATTAAAAATGTCATCCAGCCTGGCTGGTGTAGCTCAGTGGATTGAGTGTGGCATGGGAACCAGAGGGTCCCAGTTCAATTCCCAGTCAGGGCACATGCCTGGGTTGCGGGCCAGGTCCCCAGTGAGGGCCATGTGAGGAGCAACCATACATTGCTGTTTCTCTCCCTCTCTGTCTCCCTCCCTTTCCCTCTCTCTAAAAATAAATAAAATCTTAAAAAAAAAAAAAAAATGTCATCCAGGCCTGGCTGATGTAGCTCAGTGGATTGAGCGCGGGCTGGGAACCAGAGGGTCCCGGTTCGATTCCCCGTCAGGACACATGCCTGGGTTGCAGGCCAGGTCCCCAGTGGGGCCATGTGAGAGGCAACCACACATTGCTGTTTCTCTCTCTCTCTGTCTCCCTCCCTTCCCCTCTCTCTAAAATAAACAAATAAAATCTAAAAAAAAAAAAAAAAAAAGTCATCCAAAATCAGCTCTGATGATAACTGAACCAGTTAATTTCCTCGTGCTACATCCATTGAATTTCAGGTCAAGATTTAGGGAAACTTATCTTTAATTATTGATAATCCCCTCTAAATCAGCAGTCCCTAGTCATATCAATCGAGTGGATCTCTTTTTCAAATTCATAATGTTATTGAACAGTTCGCATGCTCTTATTAAAGTAAGTTCAAATCAACATGAAAAACTAGGCAAGGATTTCTGTGGCTTTGATTTTGAGGCAGCTCGATGCCTATATGTCAAGTTCCCCAATAAATAATGCTCAATGGACTGTTGCTTATTTATACAAAGTAGGCTTTTAATAAAGTAGTGCATCAGTAATGTAAAGCTAAAGTAATCCTCAGAGTTTGTCTTCAGACAGGCCAGAGTAAAGGCTTAAGCAGAAGTAATTTAATCTTTTTATTAGATTTTATTTTTAGATTTTATTTGTTTATTTTTGGATAGAGGGGAAGGGAGGGAGAAAGAGAGGAAGAGAAACATCGATATATGGCTGCCTCTCGCATGCCCCCTACTGGGGACCTAGCCTGCAACCCAGGCATATGCCCTAGACTGGGAATTGAACCGTCAACCCTTTGGCTTGTAGGCCTGTGCTCAATCCACTGAGATACACCACCCAGGGCTTAAGTAGAAATAATTTAAATAAATCAGGAAGATACGGGTTTTTTTAAGGATAAAATGACTAGAATATTTCAATATTAAGAATTTTTCCTGTCAAAAAAATAAAATTTTATTTATAAGTATATGCTATTCTAGATGTATGAATTAGTTGGGACTCTTAGTTGTGAGGAATAGAAACTCGAACTAGCTTAAACAAAAGTAGAATTTATTGGCTTCAGTAGCTAAGAAGTTTGGAAATGCACCAGCTTTAAACATGACTAGATCCAGATACTAATATTATTTAGTTAGAACAGTCTCTTCCCATCTCTCCACATCTCTCTTCATCATTCTGTGTTTCTTGTGCATTGTTTTTATTCTTAAAGACAGGGTCTTCCCATGCAGTAGCCAAAATGATCCCCTATAGCACATCATAGCTAGCAGCCTCTAAGCAAAAAAAGACTATCTGCCCTGATTATTCCAATAAAAACCCCAGAGAAGATCTTAACTGATGTGGTAGGGGTGGTATGTCCATTCCTAAACCAAGAGGATGGAGTAGGAATACTCTGCCAGCCAGGACCCACTGCCTGGTACAGAGTTAACACCTAATCAGTGTTAATCATTTTATTGTAATTTCAAGTTTAGTGTGTTCAAAACACAACTCTTGGTTTTTACACCCCTCCAAAGCTTCCCCCAGATTTCTCCATTTACAGTGACATCACCATTCCACAAGTTGCTCAGGCCAGATGCCATGTGTATTCCTATATCCTCACATATATATGTCTCAGGATCCTTTTTTTTTTTTTTTTAAGTTTTTATTTATTTTTATTTTTAGAGAGAGGGGAAAGGAGAGAAACATCATTTGGTAGCCTCTTGCACACCCCCAACAGAGGACCTATCCTGCAACCCAGGTGTGTGCCCTGACCGGGAATCAAACCTGGAACTTTTCTGTCTGCAGGCCGGTGCTTAGTCCACTGAACCACACCAGCCAGGGCTTGACTCAGGATCTTAAAGGCAATGGTAACCTTTCTAATTTAAAAAGCCAGCAAATAAGAGTTGCCTGGTAGTTTGAACCCAGTTGTCCTGACTTTAATCTAGGAATATCTCTTACCACATTGCCTCTTCTATATTCAGATATATAAATGTGTGTGACAAACAAGGAAAACATTTTTCTAATACTAGGAATCCCTTTTTAATAAAAAATAAAAAAAGCTGCCCTAGCTGGTGTGGCTCAGTGGACTGAGTGCCAGCCTATACACCAAAAGGTCGCTGGGTCAATTCCCAGTCAGGGCACATGCCTGGGTTGCCGGCCAGGTCCCCACTTGAAGGCATGAGAGGCAACTGATCCCTCACACATCGATGTTTCTCTCCCTCCCTTCCCCTCTCTCTAAAAGTAAATTTAAAAAATCTTAAAAAAAGAAAAAAAGCTCATCTCTCAGGCAGCTGCTTTCTAATTTCTGTTATTAAGAAGCATCATCATTAATCTAAACCAGGTACATAGAGAATGGAATTTAAGCTTTATCTTAGTTCATTTAGTTCCTAATCCACAGTAAAAATAGATATTTTTAAGTGTTTGAAGCTCATTCCAAATTTAGTACTTAATAAATGCTGTTTTCTCTTTTTTCCCCCTAAATTTTTATTATTTCTTTTCTGTTCACGTATCTTCTGTCAGTTCTCTGTTCATTTTCCCTATAACTGAAAGTTTTTGTTGTTCTTTTATTAAGATTTTACTTATTTTAGAGTAAGGGGAAGAGAAGGAGAAAGAAAGGGAGAGAAACATCAGTTGGTTGCTTCTCGCAGACCTCCGACTGGGGACGGGGGCCACAACCTAGGCATGTGCTCTGACCAGGAATTGAACCAACAACATTTTGGTCTGTGGTACTAACGCCCAACCCACTGAGCCACACCGTCTGGACTGAAAGTTTTTATTTTTAAATTATTGTATATCGATTATGCTATTATAGTTGTCCCAATATTTTCTCCTTTGCCCCTCTACCCAACATGCCCCACTACCTCAGGCAGGCCACGCACCATTGTTCATGTCCATGAGTCATGCTTATAAGTTCTTTGACTATTTCATTTCCTATACTGTACTTTACATCCCCATGGCCATTCTATGACTTCCTATATGTACTTCTTAATCCCCTCACCTCTTTACCCATTCCCCCACAACCCCTCCCATCCATCAACCATCACAACACTCTCCATATCCATAATTCTGTCTCTGTTCTTCTTGTTTGCTTAGTTTGTTTTTTAGATTCAGTTGTTGATAGATATGTTTTTATTGCCATTTTATTGTTCATAATTTTGATCTTTTTCTTAAGTCCCTTTAACATTTTATATAATAATAATTTGGTGATGATGAACTCCTTTAGTTTTTTCTTGTCTGGGAAGCTCTTTATTCTGCCCTTCCATTCTAAATGGTAGTTTTGCTGGGTAGAGCAATCTTGGCTGTAGATCCCTGTGTTTCATGACTTTGAATATTTCTTGCCAGTCCCTTCTAGCCTGCATAGTTTCTTTTGAGAAGTCACCTGTCAGTCTTATGGGAACTCACTTGTATGTAACTAACTGCTTTTCTCCTGCTGCATTTAATATTTTCTCTTTTTTTTTTTCTATTAAGTATGTTTGATTGATTATGCTATTACAGTTGTCACATTTTATCCCTCTTGGCCCCCCTTTGCCCGGTACTCCCATTCCCTCCAGCATGCCTCCTTTTATTTCATGTCCATGGGTCTTACATATGAATTCTTTGGCTTTTCCATTTCCCATACTATTCCCAGCACCCATCTGTCTATTCTGTACCTACCAACTATGCTTCTTATTCCCTGTACCTTTTCCCCCATCTTTACCCCTCCACCTACCACTAACAATCCTCCATGTGATCTTCATCTCTATGATTCTGCTGCTGTTCTAGTTGTTTGTCCAGTTTGTGGGGTTTTTTCATTTGCTTGTTTGTTTTAGATTCTGTTGTTGATAGTTGTGAGTTTGTTGTCTCTTGACTGTTCGTAGTTTTGATCATCTTTTCCTTAGATAAGTTTCTTCAACATTTCACACAGCAAGGGCTTGGTGATGATGAACTCCTTTAGCTTTACCTTTTCTTGGAAACACTTTATCTGCCTTTAAATTCTAAATGATACCTTTGCTGGATAGAGTAATCTTGGATGTAGGTCCTTGCTTTTCATCTCTTAGAATACTTCTTTCCAGTCTCTTCTTGCCTGCAAGGTTTCTTTTGAGAAATCAGCTGATAGTCTTATGGGAACTCCTTTGTAGGTAACTCTCTTTTTTTGTCTTGCTGCTTTTAAGATTCTCTCTTTATCTTTAACCTTTGGCATTTTAATTATGATGTGTCTTAGTGTGTCCATCTTTGTGTCCAACTTGCTTGGGACTCTCTGAGCTTCCTGGACTTGTATGTCTATTTCTTTCACCAAATTGGGGAAGTTTTAGCTCATTATTTCAGATAAGTTTTCAGTTTTTGGTTGTCTTCTCCTCCTTTTGGCACCCCTGACTCAGATATTAGTATGCTTAAAGTTGTCCCAGAGGTTCTTAAGCCTCTCCTCATTTTTTTGAATTCTCGTTTCTTCTTTCTGTTCTGGTTGACTGTTTATTTCTTCCTTTTGTTCCATATCATTGAATGAATCCCAGCTTCCTTCCCTTTATTGTTGGTTCACTGTATATTTTTCTTTATTTCACTTTACATAGCCTTCACTTCTTCCTTTATTTTGCCATCATACTCAACATTTCTGTGAGCATCCTGATTGCCAGTGCCTTAAACTCTGCATCTGATAGATCGGCTATCTCCATGTCACTTAGTTCTTTTTCTGCAGTTTTAATCCATTCCTTCATTGGGCCTTATCTCCCTGTCTCTTCATTTTGGCAGCCTCCCTGAGTTTCTGTGTAATAGGTAAAGCTGCTTTGATTCCCTTGCTTGGTGCACTTGTTATGTTGTAAGGGGCGTGGATCCTTAGGTATTCAACAGGGCAGGGCAGCCTACCTCGCCAGTGTGGTGGGGGAGAGGTCAGAGAAGGCACAGTGCCTCTTGCTTGGCTCTCACCCTGTTTCCAGTCACTTCTTCCACTTCCCATAGCGTCTGGTGCCCATCTAGTTGCTGCCCTGGTGCTGATTCCCAGAGTAGGTGAGTTTGCAGACATTCTAGGACCCTGTGGGCCCTTTACACAAACTCTCCTGAGAGACCAGTGGTTTCTTCCACCACAGTAACCCCCACTGGTTTACAGCCAGAAGTTATGAGCTTTATTTTCCTCTCGCTGGAACAGTGGGCTGTGGGTCTGGCTTGAGGCTGAGATTGCTCACTCCACAGTTGTCACTCCCAGTTTTTATCAACCATACATTCGTGTGGGACTGCCTGTTCCATGGGCCACCGCTGCGGCTGCCTGACCACCACCAGCACCTCACAGTGCCACACTGCATCCTCTCTGCCTCTCCTACCTGTTTGGATGAATGTTGCTTCTTTAAATCCTTGGTTGTCAGACTTCCATACAGTTTGACTTTCTGGCAGTTTTGGTTGTTTTTTGTCTTTAGATTGTTATCCTTCTTATGGTTGTACGAGGAGACAAAGTGACCATCTTGGCTGAGAGTCCACAAGATTCTCTATCTTTGACCTTCGGCATTTTAATTATGATGCACCTTGGCATGGGCCTTTTTGCATCCATCTTGTTTGGGACTCTGTGCTTCCTAGTCTTGCATGTCTAGTTCCTTCACCAGCTGAGTGAAATTTTCTTTCATCATTTTTTCAAATAGAGTTCCAATTTCCTGCTATTACTCTTCGCCTTCTTATACTCCTATGAGGTGAGTATTGGACCTCTTAAAGTTGTCCCACAGGCTGCTCACATTATCCACAGGGGTTTTTTTGGATTCTATTTTCGTATTGTTCTTATTGGTAGTTTTTTGCTTCCTTATTATGTTCCAAAATGATTCTCAGCTTCATCCACTCTACTATTGTTTCCCTGTAAATTATTCTTTATTTCATAATGTGTCCTTCATTTCTGACTGGATCTTTTTTTATGCCGTTGATGACCTCACAGAGTTCCTTAAGCATTCTTATGCCAATATTTTAAACTCTGCAGCTGAGAGATTGCTTATCTCCCTTTTGTTTAGTTCTTTTTCTGGAGTTTTGATGTGTTCTTTTCATTTGGGCCATGTTTCTTTGTCTGCTCATTTTGGCAGCCTCTCACTGTTTGTTTCTATGTATTAAGTAGAGCTGCTATGACTCCCTGTCTTGGTAACATATAGCAGGTGTCCTGTAGGGTCCAGTGGCACAGCCTCCCCTATCACCCTAGCTAGGTACTTGAGATGTGCCCTTTGTGTGCTGTTGGCAGGTCAATGGGAGGGATTTACCCAGGCCAGTCAGCTGCAGGAACAGGCTATGACCACTGATCACCAACCTCCACCCTCTGTGGAGGATCAGCTGTGCAGGGGCAGGGTGGTGGTGCTCAGATGTGGTCTGTAACTGTCCACTGGGTGCACTGGCCCAGGGATTTCGCAGTTGCAGAGATGGCTGCTACACATCCTGGGCTTGAAGATTGGCAAAGCCAAGCTATGAGTCTAATCTGGCTGCCTGTAGGGCTCACCCAAGCCATCTGTTTCTTGTTTTTGATAGGTTTTAGGAGCCAAGACCAACTATTCTTATGAAAAAGCAGCTTTGGTGGGCCTGTAATTGGGAGGGACAGAGCCTCTGGCAATCTCCAAGGCGGGTCACACAGTATTAGCCAGGTTGATGGTGTCTCTGATATGGCATGAGCTTACCAGCTCTGTGGGGGGAGAGTTTAGCAAAGGGGCAATGGCCTCTGCTCACCTTGATGCCAACACTTCAGTTTCTCCCTGTATACCACTGGTGCCTTTCATGCTTCTACTGTGGTGCCAGAACTCAGAGGGAAGGAGTCTGAGTAAGTCCATGTGGGTTCTTTAAGGGGAACTTCTTGGGGCTCCAGGAGTTTCTTCCACTAACTCAATCACTCCTGGTTTTTACAGCCAGAAATTGTGGGGACTTATCTTCCTGACACTGGAATCCTTGGCTGGGGGGCCTGGTGTGGGTCTGAGCCTCCTCACTCCCAGGTTATCATTCCCAAACTTTTATCCACGTCAGTGTGGGACCAGCCTGTTTGTGTCTGCACCCCTCCTACCAGTCTGGGTGGATGCGGTTTCTTTAATTCTGTAGTTGTCAGACTTCCAGTCATCTCAATTTCATAATTATCAGGCTTCCATTCAGCTCAATTTCTGGCGTTCCTGAGTGATGGTTGTTCTACATTTTAGTTGTAATTTTGATGTGGTTTTGCAAAGAGGTGAGCCATGTCTGTCTGAAAGTCCAAGACTCCTGTTTTCTTAAAATAATTATTTGTTAACTTATGAAGTGTGGAGCTTTAGTTACAAGTTTTAGAATATGAAATGTCATTCTGAAATAAATTATTAACTACGGTATGTTTGAATATAAATGGATGAAATTGAATACTTATGAAATTTACATATTTTCCCTATGAATAGAATGTTCTAATAACCAATAGATCTGGTACCAAGTTTATAATGGGACAGTAACATTTTCTCTCTCATTTATTTTTTTAAAGATTTTATTTATTTATTTATTTTCAGAGAGAGGGAAAGGGAGAGAGAAAGAGGGAGAAAAAATCATCACTGTGTGGTTGCCTCTTATGTGCCCCCCACTGCAGACCTGACCTACAACACAGGCATGTGCCCTGACTGGGAATCAAACTGGCAACCCTTTGGTTCACAGGCTGGTGCCCAATCTACTGAGCCACATCAGCCAGGGCCGTTTTGTCTTTTAATATATGGTTTGTTTCATCCTCTTTAAAATCTTTTTACCATATTTCTTTTTTTTTTTTTAATTTAAGATTTTATTTATTTTTAGAAAGGAAGGGAAGGAGAAAGAGAAGGAGAGAAACATCAGTGTGTGATTGCTTCTTGCACGCCTCCTACTGTGTACCTGGCCTGCAAGTCAAGCATGTGCCCTGATTGGGAATAGAACTGGTAATCCCTTGATTCGCAGTCCGGTACTCAATCCACTGAGTCACAGCAGCAAGGGTTTTTTACCATATTTCTGAATGAGTTAAAAGTTGGAGTAAACTTACTAACATAACCAATTGAGTCCAGATTTTACTTGAGATAGTATGTTGATAAAAGCAATATCTAACATAGGCACCCAGTAAACAAAATTAGGCATTTATTTATATACATAAGTTACATAGAATTTTATTTAAGCAGTAGGCATCAATATTTATATTTAATCTAAAAATTGCCATTACCCATAAAATCCTCCCCACTTTTCCAGTCCCATTTGATTTAAAGGGCGGTAAAGTAAGTTTCTAAGCTTGTTAATTGTGTTCTCCTTGAATTCTTTATTTAATTCCCTGAACAAGCTAGGACTTGTTTTTAGGCTTACCATTCATGTAGAAGTTGTCTCTGCATCATTTTCTGCAAATCATTTTCTTTGCATTGGTCTCTGCATTAGAGGAAACATTACGGATTCAGATAAGTGTTTGAAGTCTTCCAGTTTCTCTGCCTGGGAAGGGGAACTGCCGTACCAGAGGATAAGCCTATAGGCGATACCTTGTAGTACCAGCCGGGCTGGCTTTCTGCAGTTCTCTATTGCAGCTTTATAAGCCATTCTTTCCTTCTAGAATGTCCCAAGGCAGATATTCTAATTCCATCATTTTTCCAGTACGTATGAGCTGATACACACAGAACTAGCCACTGTTGGGCATGTTGTTACTTTACCCACAATAATTCAATAATTTAAAAGATGGTGTTTTCTTACTTTGTTGTTAGGCCTGGAGAGGTCTCTTTCCCACCCCCACTGAATTGAAAACCTTTTTTTTTTTTTTCTCAGTACAAGTTACACTGTTTTTTTAAGTTATGGTTGAGTGGATTTTAGTATATTCATAGAATTGCATATCTATCGACCACAGTCAATTTTAGAACACTGTCTTCATCCAGAGGGCAACTCCGTACCTATTAACAATCATTCCTCTTTTCCCCTTATGATGGAATTTAGGCAGCTTCTGATCTGCTTTCTGTCTCTCTAGGTTTGCCTACTCTGGACATTTCGTATAAATGGAATCCTGTAATATGTGATCTCTTATGACTGGCTTCTTTCATTTAGGCATAATATTTTCATGTTTTATCCATTTTGTGGCACATGTCAGCATTCTGTTCCTTTTTATTGACAAATAGTATACCATTATATGGTATAATAGTATACTGTTGTTTACCAATATAACTTATTATATTCAAATAAGTTATACAACATTTTGTTTATCCATTCACCCATGGATGAGCATTTGACCTGTTTTCACTTTCTGATTGTTATGAATAAAGCTGCTATGACCATTCATGTACAAGTTTATGTGTGAAGATATGTTTTTATTTCTCTTGGGAGTAAAATTGCTGTATCATTTTGGTAACTTTTTAACCTGAGGAACTGCCAGACTGTCATCAATCCTTTAATCCTTAGCCAGCAAAAACTTTTACTCTCTATTCCAAGTATTGTAAGGTAAGTAATGCTTCATCATTGGGAATGCTAGGTAATTTACTGAAAATTCTCTCTTTGTAAAATATATACCTAGAGAGTCTTTTTGTATGCCATTTAGTTTCTAGCGACATTTTCAAATAAACAAATAATAACTGTGAAAGTCGGTATCTTATATTTTGTACATTTCAAACTATACCTCACACCAAATGCAGTAGTATAGTTGCCATGGTTCTGAATGCAAGAAATCATATTTAAATTCCAAATGGAATTTTTTTTTTATCTTTATCTATTAAGTTTTGTATGTCTCTGATTGTATTTTCCTTGTTAACAGTTTCAACATTTAATATATATATAGACTCATACACACACTTTTTTCCTAGTTCAAAGCCATCATATCCCAGCCTTGGAATGACTAGCCATAATCCAAGGTTATTTTACATTCAGCATATAAATAATATAGTTTAGAAAGTGTCGTTAAGCAAGAGGTTAAAATTAAAAGTTTTGTCCCAAAGGAATGAAACTTTATTTAACTGAAATATGCAAACATGTCAATCTTTTGCCAAATCTAGATGGATGAAGTGAAGGTGAATCTTTTGCCAAATCCAGATAGATGAAAATGATTACCAGCACACAAATATTAATGTAGTAATGAATTATTTTCTCAGAACTTGGATTTAGCCATAAAGTAGGCCGGGGGTTGGGTGGTGGGGTTTGTGCTTTGACCATTTCCTTACCCATCATCTCTCTGCTTAGTGAGAGGATTGCAGCCAGTGGGGTCCTGAGAGGAACACAGGACCAGGATCTAGTAGAAAAGCAGAGGCAAAACCAAAAGAAGGAAAACAGGAGGAAGATGCCCAGGTGGCCCTTGTTCCATAGATGTCCCCAGCACCACCTTCCCTCTCCTCTTCACCGTTTTCTGTATGTAAAGCAGTCATCCTGCTTCACAACTTACGCCTAATGTGTAGTTTGTTTATTTTTTTAATGAAAGAATTTTGTGCCTTGGAGCCACTAACATCTTCATCAGTAAGTTCTCTGTTGACCTTGCCTAAAGGAGTCACAGTCAGAAGCACAAACACCGCGTCAACATGAAGTGATACTTTGACATTATTACAGAACTGATAATGCCCTTCTTGCCCTTGGATCACTTTATAAGAAGCATACACGTGGAGTGATTTCCCTTTGGTGACTGCATTAACCAGTGCTGTCATCTTTGGTGTAGATTTACATATTGCATATTCATTCCAATCTTGGGAACATTCTGTGACCAGAAGTCTAGTAGAGTTGTATTATTGGCTTACTACTTTAAGCAGTATTACTTGATAATCAACTTTCTATCAAAGATAAATCTTTTTGATCGACTTCTAGGAATTATTTTCAGAATGCTTAAGACTGAAATTCCTGATAAAGTGAAAGGGAGATAAATCCTCCATTTGATTGGCAGAGAGTAGAAATGGCTGGGGTTGGAAGAAAGGAAGGAATGAGAAAAAGACACTAAAATAGTGGGCTGCTGTGCCTTACGACTCTGCATAGGTTTATCTTGATCTTGGAGGGGGATTAGGAATTTCATCTGGATTTCTGGCTTTTTAGACGACACAATTGTATCTTCACTCACAAATGGAAACCATATCCTGTCACTTCACTTCTTTGATTCAGTATGTGCTTTGCCTTTTCCTTCCAAGGAAGCTGTAATATTCTATCCCTTTTTTCTCCACATGAAACTTACTGTAAATACTCTCCCACACATCCCTTTGATGAAGAACTGCTGGACCTCAGCCAGTTTATTCAGATCTTGTTCTGCAGCACTGCACAGAGTCAGCAATTAGAAATCTCTCTAATTTTCTGTGACATAAAGGTGATCTACTCAGTTCTGGACTCCTTTGTTTAAAATACAAGTATGCAAAAGATCACATTAAAAAGTCAATGTTTAGAGTAAGTAAGAGGAGGAGAACTAGTTTTTCTTGATATCTGCACAGAATTACCATTCAATTCAAGTGATCAAATATATACCTTCAAACAACCTAACATCTTGACTCAGGCTGGGTTAGGTGCCCTTTCTCAGTGCTCCCATAATATCGTGTGTATATGTCCTTATTACTCTGCTTCTGTGTTACTTCATAATTGCCTGTTTGTATCCCTGAAATCTCCTGCCCCACATACCCTTATCTTAAACTGTGCACTCTGTGAGGATAAAAACTGACTTGTACCACTCTACCTGGCACATAGCAGGTGCTAAAATAAATATTTGTGTGAATATATGAGTTTTTAAAAAGGAAAGTTACTCTTCAATCCTATTAGAACCTTTAAAATGTCCCCCTCAGTTGGCTTTGTCTCCAACAATATTTAAGCTCTATAATACAGATTTCAGTAATAAATGTTATTCAAGTTCAGGTAAACATTTTAATGAATCAACTTTTATTTCTCCAACTGGGTCATTGCCTTATAAGTTAATTAGAGCCTGAATTCTAAAAATGAAAAGAACTAGAGCCCTGACCAGTGTGGCAAAAGGTCGCTGGTTCAATTCCTGGTCAGGGAACATGCCTGGGTTGCAAGTTTGGTCCCTGGCCGGGGCGCATACAAGAGGCAATCAATCGATGTTTCTCTCTCACATGGATTTTTCTCCCTTCTCCCCTCTCTACAAAAAAATTAGTAAATAAAATCTTTTTTAAAAAAAGAAAGAAAAGAACTAGAATCACCTTAGTTTATCCCTATACCTTGTAAGTGATGTCCCCTCAAGCACCCCCTTCAATTCTCTTAGCTCCTTTGTTTACTCTTAAGCACATCCTGTCCATTCAGCATAAGTGGGCTAAGCCTCTGTAATGTGCAGGCAGGCACTGTAATAGGAACATGGTTTGATGGGAGAGATAAACATGTAAATAAAGGGTTATAATATATTATGGAGACTATATTATTGAGAGCTGGGACTATTAGGGAAAGTTTCCCTGAGAAAGCGACATTTGTGCCAAATCTTAAAGGATGAGGGATTTAGATTTGGGGGTAGGGGTGAGCATTACAAGAAAAGGGAACAGCATGTGGAAAAAACTAGAAGCCTGCAGACACAGAAATGGCAAGTATATATAAAGGGAAATATTAGAAGATGAAGCCAAAGGTTAAAAAAAGCAGACCTGAATGGATTCCTGCAGAGAGTTTGGAATTTAACCTGTAGGCCTAAGGGGAAGTCATTGAACAAATTTAAACAGAGGAATGATATGATCTCACTGTTATCTACTTGTGTTTTTCCTTCAGGGATTTTCTGACCTTGTTTTTCCCTTTCATTACTACTACTTTCTCTGCTAATGCTTGGTGCCAACTTAACTCATTTCGTTAGAATAAAATGGTCTTAGGTTGCATTTGGTTATATAAAACCGTATATGAAAACTACATTTGGAAATGTAGAGGGTTGTCTTCCTCCACCCCACCCCACCCCCCGCCAACCCCCTGCCCCCCCCCAAAAAAAATCTGTACCATGGCTAGATAATGTGCCCCTAATCCCATCTTGTTACCTAATATATACATTGATAGTCTATGAATATGTCAGTCCATTCTTATTGCAAAAAGGAAAAAAGTGACAGTTTCGTTTAAAAATAATGTTCTGTAACCTTTTGATATACTAGTTTAGCAAAATAAAGGTGGACTACACGTGAAAGCAACTGAATTTTTACACTTAAGACTTTCTTAGTATTTTATATTTAATCCTTTTTAGGCTTTTCATGTTCTATATTTAGATTATAAATGGGCACACTAAACTTGAAATCAAGAGAGCTTCTATCAGGCAACCACAATACTCATGGTGATTGCTCTTTTCATTTTTGACCCATTGCAAAGCATCCACAGTTGTATGATTGTTTGCACACAGGGTCTTAGCCAGTCTCACAGTAAATCATTCTTTGGAATTTTACAAAGATGTTATTCTTGGCATCTAAACTGAAGATCATTTGTGGTCAACCCATCATTTTCCATTTATGAATCCCATTTAATTAGAAAGTAGTTTATGAGGTGTCCCATTTTCTAAATGCAATTTGAAGTGACAGATGGCACACATGCACATGACCTGGGTGTCTCCAACCTTTTTGCTTACTCTTGCGCAAGGGTCCTTGGGTAAAGCCAACTGCCTGCGTGGGAGGCCAGCAAGCCTCCTCCTGGGGAAATGCAGTCCTCATTTGATTCATTGCTGCCACCTGCTGGGGCCTGGCCACTGAAATGGGAAAGCAGTTCACATGGTAGAACTGAGCCCACCCAGGGCCACAGAAGGAACTCGTGTTCATGTAGTTCCAGTGCTAATCAGCTGCTGTTTCTAGGTGACAACCTACCCGTAAATGAGAGGACTTTATAAACTGTAGAGTATTATACCAGTGTAAGGTGATGTTAGGTTATGTTGGTAAACGCATAATCTCCAGCAATGGCGAGTCTCAGAGAATACTTCAGAGACTCGAAAATCCTAGAGTATTAGAGCTGGGAGAATCTTTAAAGCAGATGCTGTGGAACTTTAATTAAATCAGAGTCTCTTAGGGGCCTTTGGAAATGCAGATACCCAGGCCTGGCCCCAGAGAGTTTGATTCATTAGGCCTAAAATGGGGCTTATTTAACAGGCGTGCTGTGAGGTCCTGAGGCAGGTAGTCTAGCACCACACTTGAGAAGGGCCCTGCCTTAAACACTATCTAGGTAATTCTAATCAGGGCCTCATTTCAATGAATAAAAAAGTATTACATCTTTCATCAAAGGGATAAGTCACTATAATACTGTAACTTGTTCTTTGAAGCATACACACAAACATTATTTTTGGATTGCTTCTGTAGCAGGAAAAAACAATCACTTTTAAATAATTAACTTTTCTGTCTGCTCCAAGAAGGAAGTAAAGTACTATAATATATACTGGTTAGTTTATAGTGGATGCTTTTGGCCTTGGACATTGGCAAGGAGAGGTAGGAATCAGTATTACATTTATCATAGCCATCATTTCTATGAACATAGTAATCATTTGGTATTAATATCTGTTGAATTTTCAGGGACCTGAAATGCCAGAATGCATAGTTCTGCCCTACAATAGCTGTCTGCTTGCCACTTCTTCCTTTGGAGGAGCCGTAAAGAACAAAGCTGTGGCCCCCGGGGTTTAGCATGGCTCACTGTCACTTCTTATCCTCACTCACTCTTGACAAGTCCGACCAAGATAACAATAGTACAGACAAAAAGGACTTCCCTTATGACACAGGAAAAATAAGTGATCGGAGAGCAAATTTGAAAACTCAGAACTGAGAATTCTGGTTGCCTGTCATGTGCTTGGCTCAGAATGTTATTGTTACAAAAATATTTGTCATGTTTTATGTGCTCCTGCTTCTGAAATGACTGGTTCGAGAATCACTGTCTCTGTGAACTGAGGCCACTGAACTCAGGGGCAGGTTACACTTGGTGTACAGTGTCATCTTAATAAGCATTGGGCACCAGCAGCTTTCTAGGCTTCTTTAAGCTCTCAGGTTGTTGTCCTTCAGGACTTCCAGCCTCTTCAGTGTAGATGATCATATACTGAATGCAGTTATCATGCATGTGTAAAATTGAAAGGCAGTTTATTGAACCTCTTTATAGAGAAATCTTACTGCACTTACAGGATCATAATTTTTATTACTTATAAAATGTGGTTTGGTATATCATTTTATGTTAAATTTTGTTTCCTGCCTTCACAATCTCATCTCTTTGGGGTTTCTTTTTGGTTTTTTAGGGCTACCTGAAGGAAATCTTAAAAGAAATTGGTATTCAAAATGTAAAAGGGATCCACAAAAACACGTGGGAGCTGAAACCAGAATACAGACACTATCAAGGAGAAGAAAAGAGTGATTAAGAAGACTCTAAGCCAGCAAGCTAACAGAACTCAAGGGTGATGTGTTAAGAATTCTGCGTTGATACTTGAGCACTTGAGCACCATCTGTTGTAGGGGTAAAATGACTGATACTATAATTTGTCTAGCTAAATTTTATAAACAATAATTCTTAAACTTGTTTTTTGAAGAGAAATAACAAATTTATTTATAGACTTAACTTGCATTAAATCAGATTATTCATGTCGGGGATAAGAGGTTATATAATTAAAGCAAATCAAGGAAATAACTATCCACTGAGATAAATATTTTTCTGTATTATTTGATTTTTTAACAGCAGAACACCAGAATGCTGAGGTTGAGTGCCACTGCACTAAGAAAATTTTTATCCTTGCATTCTCACTGTAAAATAAATCCTGATTAAGGAAGGTGGTCCTGGTTTCCTACCCTGCCTCCAGTTGTCTTATCTGGCTTTGTTCTGGTGTGGGAACCAAACTGTTTCCCCACTGCCTTCCACTTCTTAGTTATTTGAGACTTGGTGTCAGGAAGCAAGTGGATAATGGTATGATGAATCTGTATAGGATTGAGAATTCTTGATGCCTGTTGTGTGCTTGGTTTGTAGCATATAACATTCCCAAAACCATGTCTTTTTATATTTGGAACTGCCCTGAAACACATCTGTATCTTCTCCCTCTGTCTTTTGTTTTTGTGGTGACAATGCCTGCCAGGTAGAATTTGGTGGCTGCTAATAGAATTTCCAGATCAGAGCTGTGTGTCGTTTGAAGTCATGCTTTGATATTTCTGCATACCTGTTTTTTTCAGCTTATTTTAGTTACCTTTAGCTCATCATACCTGACAGTATCTGCTTGAGTCTTTTAAACACTTAGTTTAAGTCTCTTAAAAACTTGTTACGTATCAATAGGATAGCTAATCTGTGTGGTAGACTGGTGTCACTCCTGATTAATCTTTTGGAATTGCTTTCTTAATCATTACTAAAGTATTGGCCATGGAAGAGACTCCCTTTTACTTGGGTTTCCATATTCTTTTTTTTTTTCATAAATTTTTTTTTAATTTTTATTTTTAGAAAGGGGAAAGGGAGGGAGAAAGACAGGGAGAGAAACATCGATGTGCAAGAGATAAGATACATCAATTGGTCACTCTCACACACCCCCCACTGGGGACCTGGCCTGCAGCCCAGGCATGTGCCTGAGAATCGAACCAGTGATGTTGTGGTTCACAGGCCGGGACTCAGTTCACTGAGTCACAGCAGCCAGGGCTGGGTTTCCATATTCTTTTATTTCAGGACTCTCTTACTCTGATAAACATGCTTTGACAGCCAAAAATGAGGAAGTAAAAATCCTAAACCCTAAACTATTGTGAGATTGAGAGGAAGGCCGTGCAGGAAGGCCTTATGTAATGAGGTTGTTAAAACTCAGCCAGTACACGCATTTAGGGCATCTTTTAACTGTCAGAGTGTAATAAGATTATGGTTGCTGGGCATTGGAAAGATTTTAAATTACATGTTGCCCCGGTAACTTCTAAAGTGATACATCTTAAAAAGAAAACAGAGTTTGCTCTGTTGTATTAGTAAGCAGCTCTTGTGGGGTTTCTCAGAGTTGCAGTTCTTACGGGTCTTTGAACAAATTTTCTTTGAAGCGTATTTTGATCAATGTTGGTACACATCAGTGAAATAGAGTAAACACTTTTCAGGTCCTTATGTGCTTGACAGTGTGTTAAATGCTCTAAAATATCTCACTGAACCCTCAGAAATAGTGCTGAGAGTTAATGTCCATTTTATAGAACCATTCCCTGCCTACCATACATACCTTCATGAGTACCGCTCCCTCCTTGGAGGAGTGCTGCCGTTGGGGCAAAGTGAACACAAGAGTGTACTTACTTTCCCAGAACTTGCCCTCCCCCTAAACCGCCAGTCTCCAGACCAGGAAGATGGTGCAGATTGCAGACAGAGTTGTGAGGAGGGGAGTTTATCTCTGGCATTCAGACATCTAAACACCCCTACCTACCTCCCCCCGCCTTTAAAGTGAAGATCCTTTTGCTAAAATTTGAATTTCTGTTATACTTCAGGTACCTGGGTAGGGTGTATGATGTGTGACTTCAGAGTGGACGCTTTTAGACCTCCATCAGAGTTCAAGAGCCCAGTGGGATATGACAGGGGTGGGCACTGAGCTGAAGGGGAGCTGCCTTGGATTAAGACTTCACACACTGCAGATATCCCTTTCATATCAGTACATTGGCCATCTTCCCTATCATTTTTGTAAGAGTCTAGGAGATGGTAAGCTGCTTCTCTTTTTGATTGAGTTTTCTGTCTGACGTATGTCCAGAGAATGTTCCTGAGTATAGTTTCATTTGTATAATGTGTAAGAGGAAGTACCGGAGATCACTTTTGAACCTGACTTCTTACATACTCACATTCTTTCTTCTTCCTACTTTAAGCGGGTACCACCGTCCGTAGCACCATTGTATGATGTGACTTCTGACAGATGAGCAGTGTGAGCCTTTAATAGTTTATTTTAGGAAAATTAACAGTTTTTACTGATTTTGTTAGAAATCATCTAAATTAAGGACTTTTTAGATGCTTTAGCTTACAGTTTAAAGTAGATTCTTTGAAGTTACTTAGGCTTAAATTTTAGGTTTCTAAAGAATTATTTTCTTAAAGTGTACCATATTTTAAAATGTTGAAATTTATATTTGTAAGGTCTTAAGAAAATAGTTTTTTTTTTATTATTTTGTGGAAATGTAAGTATACCAAAAGAACATGTTACTGGACTAAAAATTTTAATCTGGTATGTTCATGGAACACAGTGGCTGTTTATTTGGCAAGTATTTATTGACCACGAATGTATTCCAGGCACTGTGGGGTATGAACACATAATAGTCTAGTGGGAAACACAGAATGTGGAAAGATGACAATGCCATGTGGGTCCCGAAGTGTGAACTAAGTGTTACAGTCAATCAAAATATTCCAATTAATTCATCATTGCCATTTAGACTCTACATGGAGTTCCAGTTTTTTAAAGCATTTGAATGAAGTAATATATGCTTAATTTTAAAACTTCCTTGAATATTTTATAAGACACAAAAGGATTTACACAATGCCTAAGAATCATGATTATGAATATATGTAGTGGATGTCTATAATACATCAATCTCATTAATAGAAAGCTGAATTAAAGAGTTTACTGAGCTAGTCCTCGTGACATTTAAGCCTTACTTCTGAT
Source organism: Micronycteris hirsuta (assembly GCA_004026765.1). Lineage (NCBI taxonomy): Eukaryota > Metazoa > Chordata > Mammalia > Chiroptera > Phyllostomidae > Micronycteris > Micronycteris hirsuta. Next base: position 15,465 of record PVJI01006559.1, on the reverse strand, counting down.
TGCCACTCTAGTTTCTCTGCTTGAACAAAAGCCAATGAACCACTTTGGCCATTCATTCATTCAGTGAAAAATCCACAGAAATGCCTACTGTGTGCCAGGAAGCAGGGGTAAAGGTGATGGGTGTTTGTGGTAATGTGCCTTATATGCGACCAGTTCTTTGCCTACTTGACTAAGTAAGCAAGAAGAAAATAGCTTTTGTTTATTAGACCCTTATTATGTGCAGGCACTGTGCTAAGCATTGGACTCACAACTAATTTAATCCTCACAGCAACCTTACGGGATAGGTTCTCTTACCCTTAGATGTTCAAGTACTAAGAGGTTAAAGAACCATGGTCATACAGTAGTCAGGGTCAGAGCCGATTCAGATCCTAGAACATCACTCCGGAGTGCAGGCTCTTAGTCACCCTTATGTATATATAAATCATGGGCGCTGCTTGCTGATTGCTCACAGCTGTAATTTATTTGCCATGTTGGGTTTTGTTTTAATAATTATTAAGATATAATTTACATATCTCTCTCATTTGACTTCTCCTCACTAATGGGTAACAGAATCTCAAGAGTTATTATTCCTGAATCAAAAAAAGAGTGGATTCTGAATTCTACCTGAGTTGTGTTGACTTTAGAGGTTTGGTTTCCAGTTCTTGTACAGGTTCTAGAGTCTCTTACTTGTGGAATGATACTCCTTTTCCCCCCCCTGCTCTAGATTCAGATGAGCTATTTCCCAGAGATGATTGCAGATGGTCAATGTACTTGATTTACTTACATCCTAGACCACCCAGTGAAAGTCAGTCCCACACTCATGAGAGACTTGGCTGATCACAGGGGAAGGTCTGTGCCATGGCTTAGTGAGCACATAGGAAGTCTATTAGCTTGAGACTGCCGAGCATGAGAATAAGAGCTGAATAGATAAAATGGTCTTTGCTTTCAGAAACTTACAGTATTGAAGAGGACTGTGAAATAAATAGATGGCAGCATAATGTATTAAATGTAGCAGTAGAAATACATGGCAGCATGTTTTATGAGCTACCTGGATTCAAAGCCTGTGACTTAGAGCAAGCTGTGCCTTAGTTTCCTCATCTATAAAATAGTAATGTTAAGAGTATCTATCTCATAGAATTGTAGTGAAAATTAAGTAAGTGAACATATGTGAAGCATTTAGAACACTCCATGATACACAAAAAATACTTTATCAGTATTAGCTTTAACATATACAAAATATATAAAATATGGAGCTAGCACAGAGAATGAAATGATTAATTATATCTTTGGGGAATCAGGAAAACCTCCTTAGAGGAGTTGGGATCTGAAGTGGGTTTTGAAGGGGTCTGAAGAATCAAGGCAGGAAATACAGAAAGAACAAGTGCGAGGGCGTTAGGGAGCAGCCTTACTTCACCTGATGGCTGGGTGAGGGCCCTTACACACCTTCAATGTGGCTGGACAGCCTCAGTCTGATGAAGGAACTTGGAGGTCAAGTAATTTCACCATGGGCCCAGATGAAATGGATGAGGAGCTAGGCAGGGCTAACTTCCTTCAGTTGTACACACAAGTTCAAAATGGTGCAGACAATTCAATTACTCCCCCCATTTGTAAAATACTTTTTCAGTTCCAACGATACAGAATGCTTCATTTCTACCCCATTCAGTGTGAGGGTTAGGAAATACCTTAAGTCCTGCTATCAGAGAAGACCCTTTCCCTGGAGAAAATGTAGGCTTTGAGGATAGACTGCACCTCATCAGACATCTATTGAATTTCACCCTGCTGCATCCTGGGTGCCACCCAAGGTGCTGGAGTGGGGAAGCCAGAGGTGTCGAGTTAGACTGGGTCCTTATCCCGCACTGCACTTCTGGGAGCCTGCAGATTGCTCCTGTCACGGAATGAGGTGAGAAGCCCATCAGGACCTGTTTACAGTGTTAGAGGCCTGCTCTGTTGCCTTGCGAAATTCTAGGATTAACAGGTAAATTCCATCTCTGAAAGGAAAGAAAGTGCCTGGTGTGTCCAGAGTTGGAGGCCTTGAGTCAGGTCCATGGGGAGAGAGGCCACAAAGGCAGCTGTGGAGTGAGTCATATCCCACAACAAATTTGGGAAGTGAATATCACTTCTTTGATTTGCTAAATGTTTGAGAAAACAATTTTGAATAATTATTTGCTACTATAGTAGGAAGGCGGAAGGTAAGAGATCTGCTGTTTTTGAAGCAGAGAAAACCAAGGTAAGTTCTTGACCCTGTCACAGCAGAACTGTGGAAAAGCTAAAGCTAAAACTAAAGTCAGCTTGAGCTGAAGCTTTTGGTAGTGTGTCTGGCCCAACAACAGTCACTGCCTCAGGTCTCCGGTCTCTGGATGAGGAGCCTTATCTCTACATGGAACCCAGGAGCCAAGAGGAAAGCAAGTGGGCCAGCGTTGCAGTGAACTCCGGTAAATGGACCTGTTCAGCTGCAGCTTCTGGAGGTACTGAGTCCTTACTACTCACCATGCTTTATATCCCCTTAGAAAATGAAACTCTTGCCTGGCTGGTGTGGTTCAGTTGTTTGAGCACCAGCCTGTGAATGGAAAGGTCATCAGTTCGGTTCCCAGTCAGGGCACGTGCCTGGATTGCAGGTCAGGTTCCCTGTTGGGGGCGTGCGAGGGGCAACCAACTGATGTTTCTCTTCCTCTCTTTCTCCTTTCCCTTCTCACTGAAAATAAATAAATAAAATCTTTTTAAAAAGAAAAAAAATGAAACTTAATCACCTTCAGACAGCATTGGCAAGTGAAACTTTAATAATGTCAAACAGCTCTGAAATCACATTTTGTTAATAACCACCTACACAAATACTCATCTGAAAGTCCACAAACCTTAGCCTGCAAGCTTAGTATGTTGAAATGAAAACACCGCATGTGGATGTTTCAAGTAGCATGCAGTTGCAAATGGATGCCAGGTAGTCAATTGGGAAAGAACAAGAAAGAAAACAGTTATTTTAAGTAACGTTTTTTAAAACACTTTTAACCTGGGCCCAATTGGTTGATTTTCTCACACACACAAAAAAGGGAGTTTGTTGATTAAGACTAGAGCATCACATGTGCCAGAAAAGAACAAGTAAAGAAGCCAGGAAGGTAGAACTGCAGTTTCACGTTCCCTGCTATCTCTAACACTTATTTTTGCCAGACTTTTTGCCAGTCGATTGCTATCACCAGTAATCTGGGGTGGAGAACCTGGTTGTGGTTTAGGGGAAGTGGCTGGAGAGGGGCTGGTCATCAGAAAAGGGTATCAGTATATACTGAGAGGTTGGTGAAGATGATCTTTAATGTCCTTCTGGTTTTAAGATTCTGTAATTCTAAACCATGGGCCTGGCCGTTCTTGACTTCTAGTCTTGCCCGTCCCAAGACTGGAAAGGGGTTGCTTCATTGTTCTCACTCAGAACTTGTACACACGGCACAGGCCCAACTGCAGTGCGTGCTGAGTTGCACACATGTGCCTACACCCCACTGCGGACAGGATGGCAGGCACTAGACGTGTGTGTGTGTTTGTGTGTGTGTGTGCGCGTGCTGGAAAAAGACCATTCACAATGTGACTTCGTGGTATCACCTACCCTGCTGCGGGCCTACCTGCTTCTACACACTCTTGCATGCACTCAAGACATATTTATCACCCAGTCATTGCTCAGTTCCGTCCTACTCAAGGTTCTCACTTGTAAGAAGCAGAAATCCTCTTGAATTGGCTCAAAGGCAGGAAGACTGCCCTCTCAGGGACTGGCCCTTCTTCACTGCCTCTCTCAGAGGCCACCTGGTCTTTGTCGTTAGCCTGCCTCTCTGTACCTGTTTGACACTGTCCTCTGCAGGTTGGCTTCCCTGGCTCCACAGCTTCATGTTCCCGCCATGAATTCAGCATGCACTTTGCTTTGTCTTGACACAGTGCCAGCTCCAGCATCAATTTTATATCACTTTTCAGCTCAGCTTCCCACAGCTGGCTGACTCAAACTCTGGATTCCAGCTCTGGATTTACCAGAAGAATCTGGTTGCTGCCCATCTTAGGTAGGTGTCCACCCTTAATCTGATTGATGAAGAGAAGCATGTATGGTCACAGAGGCCCCCTCTCGTGGTGACAATAGCTGTAAGGGGCAGGAGTGGCTCCCACGGAAGGGTTTCTGTCTAGCAGACACTCCAGAAAGTGACCACAGTACCCTCCAACTGAGCCAGTTACTTAGGAATACATGTGGGAATGTAAGTATTCTGAAATCGCATTTCGTTAACCAGCAGGTCATTGTTCCACTGTATTCCTCTCGTTTAGAGTCTGTACCTAGAGACCCCCAACTAAAGAGATAGTAAGAGTACTGGAGAAAAGGCTCACCAATGAATTCCAAGGTAATGGTGACAACTAGGAGGAAAAGGCCCTCCAGTTTTAAAGTCCCAGAGATTCCCACGTAGAGAGAAAAGAATGGAGAACACTCCCCAGTAAAAGGAGAGTAACATGCTTTACAAGCTCAGCATGTAAAGGGCTCATCTGTGGAGTGCACAATGCGATGAAGCTGTAAAAGCAACAGTAATCTTACCATTTTACACATATTGTTGTAACAGTTTAAAAGTGTTTGGTTCCCAGTTTGAAGAAGGTAGAGGTGATACATCGACTTACACATTGCTAGTGTGCACTGATAAAACACTTTTAGCATCTCTGAGAACTTAGCCAGTGATTTCTATTTCTCTTCTACAGCCACAGAAACAGGTGCAGAAAAGGTAAACCATTCACACCGTGCTTGCCTGCTGGTGTAGAGCTGGGCCGGTGCACCCTCACTCCCAGCCACGGCCCTTCTCCAGCCTTGGGTTCTCAGCCATCTGCTTATCAAAACCATATAGGTGGGGTGGTAAAGTGTAGACTGCTAGGCACTACTTCACAGGACTGAAGTATATCCCTTGGGAGGGACCCTAGCTCTGTGTTTTTATCAAGCTCCAAAGTTATTTCTGATCAGCCATGGCTGGAAACAATTTGCACTCATCAAAATTTTCAAACAGAGCCCTGGCTGGTGTAGCTCAGTGGGTTGAGTGCAGGCTGGGAACCAAGGGGTCCCGGTTCGATTCCCAGTCAGGGCACATGCCTGGGTTGCAGGCCAGGTCCCCAGTGAGGGCCATGTGAGAGGCAACCATACATTGCTGTTTCTCTCCCTCTCTAAAAATAAATAAATAAAATCTTTAAAAAAAAATTATTAAAAAAATTTTTTTTCAAGCAGAAAACTAGTTGAGGGTGGTCATGTTTTCTTGGCCATGGCCAGCCTGTAGGAAAGTTTCAGGCTTTCCTGAAAAAGCACGGTGGTATCTTCCTTTTACATGTCATATCCCATGGAATGGGTCCACGCTGACACTGACCTGGCCTCCCTGCACTCATCTGAAGCCCAAAGGTGTGAATACCTATCCCCAGTAGGAACTGGGAGGGTACAGTGAGAAGAGTTTGTAAATTGGCTCAATGCCTGCCACATAGTATATGTTTAATAAATGTTTATTGTTGAGTCTTTTTCTAGAGTTACTATCACTGAATAATAATGGTAACTTGCTTTTCACATCTTTCATTTCTAGCTATTTCACAGGAAATGGCCAAAGCCATTAACAGGGATGAAAACCTTAGGACCTGGGAATCCAGGATGGGCTAATGGCAGTTGTTTTTATCAAACAGACCAAATAGTGACCCTAGTTTGTAATAAAACACAAACTGGCCCTAGAGCCCTTGATAACTGGTTTAGAACCCTGTGGGTTCAGTTGTCCCAAGCCCAGATCTTCCCCCAGCCCACCTACCCCAGGACCACCAGAGCAGGCAAGCCAGTTCTGTCCACCCTGCAGAACCAGCCCTGGTTCCCCACCACCCTGTCCTTTCCTGATTAGGTCCCTCCTTAGGGTGAGTGTCCCAACATAAACTGAGAGGAGTGACTTTCCACCCTTGAAAATACCAGGCCTGTTATTTGGGATTTTAGGTCCCTTGGTTCTTTCTCTTAGGAGGTCTACTCCAATTTCCTTGTCTTTCAAGGTCTCACTTCTGTATTCAAGATAAGAACATGAAGAATAGATGGAGAAAATGCTTCTTCGGGGTCACTCCTTGGAAAACAGGCACTTTCAAAATCATACCTTAAGGCCCACCTGCTTTTGGCTACACCATGGTGGAAAGGAGAAGGGCATGTGATGCTCAGTCCTTACTGGGTTTTCGCCTTAATTAGCATTTGTGACACAAGAAGATGCTGAACTGGTGAGTCACTCACCTCGGGTAACAGAGCCCAGCACATTTTTGTGATGATGCAACAGTTGGTTTCTCGTACCTTAAACTAGCTTGATCTGGGAACTTGTTGGGCGGGGGGGGGGGGTCCTTTTTTTTTCTTTGATGAATACATTTGTTTTGAAAACCACTATTTGCTGCCTTCCATCCTCAGCTGAAATGAGTGCACAGCTCTGTTATTTATCAAAGTAGAGACTACACCTACACAGAATCTACTTTTGGGTTTGGAGAGGGTGGTAACGCCACAGCGCATGAAGACGGACTTGCCAAGTTAGTCTGAACTGGTGGAAATCCCAATTCTAGTATGGGGGCTGAAAACACTCTGACCTCTGGAGCTTGAGAGGGTGAAAAATAGCATTATACAGCTAAGAACAAGCAGTGAGACAGCCTGGGGGCTATCTTTCTAAGCATCCTTTTCAAGGACCTGACAGTAAGTTTAGAGGCTCTATCAGTCAGACCTGCAGGCACTTCATTTCGTTTTCCTGGCACTTGGTACTGTCCCCTCACTTAGCTACAGAGAGATAATAATAGATGAAAAAACAGCTCATTCCTCTAGGTGGAGGAGGTGGGAGGGAGGGAAGGATGTACTGTGCTAAGAAATTAGCAGTTGCCTTGAGGCTTGACTACTTATGTAAAGGGAGGTCTGGGGTCTCACAAAATGACTGTTTAGCTCAGACCTCATTCTGGAGTTTGAATGAAATTAAAAGGACCTAAAGAAATCAGACTGGAAATATTCAAATTAATGATTGTTGATAACTTCTAATTGTACTAACCAGTTTGTCATGTACAAGGAAGGTGAACCATGTTCACTCACAAACAGAGATCACTTCAAACTTCCTGTACAGATGGAGGGCGTTTGAGTAGAAAGAGCACAGATTCTGAGACAGGAGCACTGGCTTAGCTGTCTGGCACAGCCTTATATTTCTCTGCATTTTCATTTCTTCCTTATGAAGGGTACTACCAAAGTGCTTACCTTATTACATTGTTTATCATAAAACAGTACTTTAAATCTGTAAAGCAATATACAAGTGCTGATTATTTTATTGGTGTGGGCCCTTTGAGTTGGGAATGACAGAAACAAATTGGCTTAAAGTGAAAAACAGTCTGCCTCTGTGGACCCTAATAAAAGGGATAAAAATGCAATGGTAGAATGGAGATTATAAACCCATTTCTTGAACACTCCTTCCACAGTTTTATAATTTATCAAAGGTTTACCAATAAGAAACTAAGCCCATGCTTTCCAGGACACCACATTCGGAGACTGATTTAGTGCAAATACTGAACTTACAAAACCTCCAGGATGGTGGTTAGTGTGCCCTCTGCTTTGTCTCTCAAATCTCCACGGCTTTACAGCCCTGTCCTCCTCAGAGGTGGTCACTCTGCTAGCAAACATGCTCAGGGGGACTCATGAAAGTTCTTGCTGACATTTTAGATTTCTTTCAAGAAATAGTGCTGGAGTAACAGGTTCTAGAGAGATGTGAGAATTATTAAGTAGTGGCACTGTTAGAATTCATCAAGCCTTGGGAAGGATTTGCAGTGTGATCGGAACTGCTCTGGAAGGTCAGACTGCCTGGCCTGGCTGTTCAGCAGGGGTGTAAAGGGTGGGGCGTAGATGAAGAGGGGAGACACCATGCTGCCATGTATGAAGGCCACATATGTACTACTTCCCACTAAATTGTGACCACCTCCTATTAAGTTGGGATTTGGAATTAGTGTTTTACCCTTTATCTAGCATGGTGCACACAAGAGACATTTAATAAATACTTGTTAAATGAATAAAGTGATAAATAGCAAAGTTGAGAACTGAGATAGAAATGGACAAGAGTATTAGAACAAAGATGTTCTGAAGAAATAATCAGTAACATATGGAGGGTATAGGAGAAAAAAGATCAAAAAGTGAAATGATAATGGGTTTTTATTTATTTACCATGGATTAATATAGAAAAGCACTGATAATTTCCGTTTGGATTCAACGAGTCTTAACTGCAGTCAGGACACAAAATTCAAGATGTGGAACTAGAGATCTAGGTCGGTGACATGGAGGTGACAGTTCTGGGAACTGGGTGAGGTGAACCAGAAGAGTGACATTGGAAGAGTTTGGCAATGAACTGAAACCATCAGATCAGTGGTGATGGGGGCGGATGATGATGATGATATTTTTATTTAGAGATGCAAGAAGCTTGGGCACGGCATGGTGGAAACAGAGTGGAAACATCCCCCCCCTCCCTCTTCTGCTAACATGCCAAAACTCCACCGGGAGTAACAGGTACACTTGTACCCACTTCAGCCCCAACGTGCTCTGGATGGGTTTCTGAGAAGAACAAACTTTTGTCTCCCTTAATTCAGTTTGAGGAGTTAGGGCCTGCTGTGTCTCCTGGATGAGGGAGTCTTGTGAAGGTTAAAGTGTTTTAAAATCTAATTTAGCTATGTGCCCAGCAGCTCTTGTAGAAGATTAATTCTTTCCTCACTTGTAGGAAACAGGCCCTCCAAAGAGAGATGAGTCCCTCCCAGGTGCCTGCCCTTCAATTCCTGAACAGAAGGAATCCAGCCAGCAAGTAGTGGGAAGCCTGGGGCAGAGGGTCTGAGTAGGTGTCAGTGAGCAGCCACTGGCCATGATCTGACATCAGGCGCACCCTGGACAAAGCCCCTTCTTCTCTCCCTTCTACCTTCCATGGTGCCTGTGTTTGTATCGGGGTCCTTAGAGCTTTTTTTCTTCCCTGTCTGTCCCTAGCTTCTTCTCTGCCCCAGTATACCCCCAACCCCTCCGCCTGCCACAGGTCCCTGGCCTCTCCCCCAGCAACGGGCTATCTCTGCTCAGCTGCATGGACAAACTTCCCACCCAGGAGCTCTCCTGATAGGCATTCACCAAAATAAAAGTTGTTTAATTTAAATTTAATTCTCCACCCCTGCCAAGCAAAAATGCATGTCCACCTGGCCAGGTAGCTCAGTTGGTTAGAGCACCCTCCATATACACCAGTTTGCAGGTTCAATTCCAAGACAGGGCACATACAGGAATTGACCAGTGGCCCTTGCCATGTGGCTCAATTGGTTAGAGCATCATATATTATACATCAGAAGGTTGGAGGTTTGGGAGGTGGCCATCAATGTTTCTCTCCATTCCTCTCTCTCTCTCTCTAAAATCAACAAACATTTTTAAAGACTTTTCAAAAAAGAATCAACCAATGAATGCATAAATAAGTGGAATGACAAATTGCTTTGGCTGGTGCTCAGTGGACTGAGTGCAGGCCTGCAAACCAAAGGGTCTGCTATTCGATTCCCAGTCAGGACACATGGGTTGTGGGCCAGGTCCCCGGTTGGGGGTATTATGTAAGGGGCAACCACACATTGATGTTTCTCTCTCTCTCTTTCTCCTCCCCTTCCCCTCTCTCTAAACAATAAATAAAAGTCTCTTAAAAAGAATAAGCAGAACAACAAATTGATGTAACAACAAATCAATATTACTCTCTTCCTTTCTCTCTCTAAAATCAATTTTTTTTAAAAAGTATGTTCCTTGTAGAAAAGTGTAAGAATCTGGTCAAGGTGGAGACGTATGTAAATACAGCTCGCCTCCTTGCAAAACAACAGCAAAATTGCAGCTAAATTACAGTACAAGTATCACTCAGAACCATCAGAATATTGAGCTGTATGGAAGTCTGACAACTAAGGAATTAAACCACATTCATGCAGATGGGTAGGAGGGACAGAGGGGCAGAAACACAGAACCAGCTGGTCCCAAATCCACGTGTGGTGGATATAGAATGGATATCCTTGCTCAGGAGCCAAGGGATCCCAGCCCCATTAGTCCCTAGCCCCAACTACCCAGCCCCGGGTTCCAGTGCCAGGAATGTTAGTCACCATAATATCTGGCTGTAAAATCCAGTATGGGGGGGATGGGGGACCAGTGGGGGTTGGATCAGTGGCAGAAACTGTAGGATTCTCAGGTCTCTCCTCTTAAAGGGCCTTACAGTGCATACAGGCTTACTCAGACTCCCTCTGGGCTCCAGCACCTTAAAGGGCACCAGTGGTATATAGGGAGGGATTGAAGTGTCTGGCATCTGGGCAAGAGCTGAAGGAGAGCTTCCTCCCAGACAGAACTGCAGATGGCAACTATTGTGCCTCTTCGGAGCCCTCCACCACACAGAACCACAGTGTGGTGGCACCATATCTGTATCTCCATTGACCTGGCTCACATAGTAAGCCTCCCCTCCCTGCGCCCCCCCCCAATAATTACCTAAGGGTCTGCTGCATCCAACTTATAGGCCCACCCAGCTAGTAACAGTGGCTTTTCCATAGGAAGGGCTGGGCTAGGTGCAGGCTTCAGGCCTTCCTAAATCCACTCAAACACAACAGCTGAGCCCAGCCCCCCATCCTTCTCACTGAGTGCCCCCAGGCCCAGCACTAGTAGCAGCAATCTGCAGACCACTATATCTTACACCAAGGGGACCCAGACAGAACACAGGTGGGCGCTGACCTTGGCCTGTACCACCCCGGAAACCCCAGAGCCTGTTCACCCAGCAGACAGTTAGAGGCCATGTTGAAGAACCACCAACCACCTCCACAAACCACAGAGGGAAGTGGTTGCTGGTCAGAGGGTCACAGCCAGCCCTACCAGCTGTCTGGACTGGGTAAATCCCTCCTCTCTACCTGTTGATAGCAATCAAGACTCATCTACAAGAGAAGGGAGTACCTCAAGTATACAGCTTGGGAGATAGGGGAAGCTGTGCCACTGGACCCTACAGGTCACCTACTACTTTAGGCCACACTACCAAGTCATTGAGTCAAAGCAGCTCTACCTAATACATAGAAATGAACACAGGGAGGCTGACAAAATAAGGAGACAAAGAAATATGGCCCAAATGAAAACAACAAAACTCCAGACAAAGAACTAAGCAAAATGGAGATAAGTTCTAAACACTGGTTATAAAGAGGCCCAAGGAACGCAATGGATACTTCAACAGTATAAAAAAGACCCAGGCAGAAATGAAGGATACACTAACTGAAATAAGAACAATTTACAGGGACTCAACAGCAGAGCAAATGAAGCCAAGAATAAAATCAATCATTTGGAACATAAGAAAAAGACATCCAATCACTACAGCAAAAAGAAAAAGAATCAAAAAAATTGAGGACAGTGCATGGTGTCTCTGGGACAATTTCAAATGGTCCAACATTTTGCATTATAGAGGTGCCAGAAAGAGCAAGAAACTGGAAACCTATTTGAAAAAAGAATAAAAGAAAATTTCCCTAATTTGAAGGAAATAGATATATATAAGCCCAGGAAACACGGAGTCCCAAACAAGATGGATATAAAGACGACCACACCGAGACACATCATAATTAAAATGCTAAAGGTTAAAGACAAAGAGAATCTTAAAAGCAGCAAGAGAAAAGAAGAGAGTTACCTACAAAGAGTTCCCATAAAACTGTCAACTGATTTTTCAAAAGAACTTTTGCCAGCTGTAAGGGATTGGCAAAAAGTATTCAAAGTGATGAAAAGCAAGGACGTCTAACTTACCATTCTTCCCAGCAAAGCTATCACTTAGAAGGGAAGGTCTGATAAAGTGCTTCCCAGGCCAAGGCTAAAGGAGTTCATCATCACCAAACCATTATTACATGAAATGTTAAAGGGAGTTATTTAAGAGAAAGAAGATCAAAATTATAAACAAAAATAGCAATAAGTTGACAACTGTCAAGAATTGAATCTAAAAAGCAAACTAAGCAAACAAGCTGAACAGAAATATAATCATAGATAGGAAGAACAGTGGGATGGTGGACAGTGGGAAAGGGGGTGTGGGGGAATGAGGGAAAAGGTGAGGGGATTAAGAAATACAAATTGGCCACAGGGGAGGGTTATCAACAGGGGAGTGGGAGGGGGAGGTACAGAGAATAAGCGTAAATGGTAGGTAGAAAATAGGGGGAGGTTAAGAATAGTATAGGACATGTAGAAGCCGAAGAACTTGTATGTGTGACCCATGGACATGAATTAAAGGGTGAATTTGGATGGGGGGAGGGGCAGAGGGGAATAAAGGTGGGGGAAAGGGACTGAAGAGGATTCTTTTTCACACATGAAAAACATAGCCCTGGGATTGACGTGTGTGAGCAAAGCTTCTGCGTGAAAGAGGGCCCAAGTCGGCATACATGAATTCATGTTTGTGGAAAAAGAATTTCCTGATGGGGAATTTGGCTAACATATTTCTTAAAAGTTTACTGCCTTGCTGGATCCTTCCCCCTCCCTGGATCAAAAGACTTATGCTAATGCATGTCCAGGACCAAATGTTTATAGATAAACACAAGACCCTTGCCCTCAATTTAAATATCTATCCTCTTAATGTATGGCCCCGGTCTTGTCTACCACCAGACCTGAATAGGGAGGTCTTGTCTCCCTTCATTTGATCCAGGGAGAGAGAGATTTTTAGCAAGAGCAAGACTTAACTCTAGGAAAGATGCCATCCTGATTTACCCACAGGAAATCCTGCTGTCACACATGTGGGGCCTGCTTGCCAACCCATGTTCCATGGAAGTTTTTCTCACGTGAAATATTAGAGCTACATTTCCCACTGTGGGATGCATGGATTTCCTTTAGAGGTCAACAGTTGGTGTCTGTTTGGTTCTGATCTCAACTTCTTACTACAGCTCTGTGGCCCAAGGCCAGTTACCTACGTCTCTAAGCCTGTCTGCATAATAGTGATATTTGCATTGTCTGAGGATAAAATGAGCTAACACTTGTAGCACTTAGTAAGGCTTAGCAAATGATAGGCATTGGTATCAACTAAGCGGTAGTTACTATTATGATTAGATGCTCAATACCTGGGAGCTGTGACTGTTACTGTCATGGCCCAGCACCCCTGCTGGAAGTGCTTTCTGGGCAGGACAACACAGTAACTGAGGCCTCTGAGTTGCGGGTGTTGGTAATGATGCTTCTGGATTTAACAAACTCTCAGTGAAAGGTGGACAAGTAGGACTGAGTCCCCCGGTACTGGCCTCCCTCAGGACATTGGTCCTGGGGATCCTTTTCTATCCTTACCCTCACTAACCTCACTATCCTCACTGTGCATCATTATCGGTCTCTGCCAATTCTTTCTGATTCACCCACAACCCTGCTCTGGACTTTTTTTCTCTCCTTGGACTTTTAACTTTAGTCTGTTGCTTCTCTGATTCTTACTTCCCCAAAAGAGCTGATGACAAAAGTGAGAGGCCTCATACATGTTACTAACTAGTATTTTTCATTATATTAGTACATTGTGCAGTGTATATATACACATACATTTAATACAATTAGGTTCACTGTGTATACTCTTCTGCAACTTACCTCTTTTATTTAATATATGGAGGACATATTTTCATATTAGTTCATACAGTTTGGCCTCCTTTAATAGCCTGGAGGATTTATGATATGGATATAACATAATTTATTTAAATGTTCCACCACTAATATAAATTTAGGGTGTTCCCAGGCTTGGGTTTTGTATCGTTCTGCTTTACTTATAAACAGTGCTACACTGAACATCCATGGGCACGGCTCTCTGTCACTGCACTGTGCTGGGGAAGGGACCAGTCTTTATTCGCATCAAACAGACACAGTCATGGTGCATCAGCATGTGACTTCCATCCAGATTCCACTCATACTTCAGGAACCAGTGTGTAAACAGTTTGCAAATCTGCCCTGAAAATTCATGAGGATCCCCTCCAACCCTTCTACCCAACTTTGCTTCAAGTATTCATGTAGTGAACTTTCTCTGCCTTTAATGAATTTTTTTCTGACAACTAAACAGGTTAATTCCTACTTATTTAAGGTTAGATCTTTACTATTTAAAATTTCTTCTCTGAGTTTAAATGTACTCAAAGTCTCCCTGCCATAATTTCATTTTGATTCAGGATCTTGTGGTAGAATCAACTCCTGTGTGAAAGAATCAACTCCTCCTATTTCAGCCCACTCAACGATGAACACTTAACTCTTTAAAAGATTATACCTAGATGTAAATATAAATATTGACGTGAGAGCATTATGTGTGTAGTTAAAAGATCAACTAGGACAGAAGACTTACAACAAAAAGCAACAGCCCTATACCTTCCCTACCTCCTTCTTTTTCTTTTTATCTAGACCATGACATTCTTCTACAGCTTTTTGTTTTCCTGGAGTTTAAAATTGCCTTTGGTTCCCTTTTTGTATGTTTACCATACCCTCAAGATTTTTTAAGTTCTCAATAATGCTAAATAATTCCATAGAATTTCTGTCTCTCATCCAGAACCTTTAGCCATCTTTCTCCAAACTGTATTACACATCTGTCACCCTGGGACTTCTCTTACTACTTTTTCTTTGGTTTTCTCCCTGATTTTTAGGGATAACATTCTCAAATAACTTCCTAAGAAAGGATATATAGGAAATAAGTATTCTCACTCTGAAATGTCTGAAAATATTTTTAGTCTCCCTCATACTCCATTGATAATTTGACTGGGGATAGAATTCCAGGTTGAAGAAATTTTCTTCAGAAATATTAAGTCATTGAGCCACGTTTTAGCACCCAAATTCGCTGGAGAAGGCTGCATGTCTTTTCTTGTCAGTGAACTGTTGAGAGGCAGGCAGTATGTGCAATGGTTAAGAGTGGAGGCTCTAGGCCCTGGCTGGGTAGCTCAGTTGGTTTGAGCATCATCTTGATACTCCATGGTTGCAGGTTTGATCCCAGGTCAGGGAACATATGAGAATCAACCAATGAATGCAAAAATAAGTGGAAAAACAAATCCATGTTTCTCTCTCCCTTCCTCAAACCAATAAAAAAATAAAAAGGAGTGCAGGCTCTAGAACTGGACTGCCTGAGTTTCAGCCCTGCCTCTATTATAATACTATTTGCTGGTTGTGTGATCTCAGTTTTCTTGTCTGTGAAATAGGAATAATAATAATACCTACTCATAAGGCTGTTGTAAAGATTAAAAGATTTAATAGAGGAATAATGCCTAGAAGAATACCTGGTACATGGGACTAATATTAATATTTTCTTTCTTGGAGCTTTTTATTTTTCTTCATTTTTATTGTTCTGACACTTCACTAAGTATGACCCATGCTAAGATACATCTGGTGTCTCACATCCGCTCTATCACAGTGAGGTATCTGATGCGCCCTAGCATGGGTCTTTCTACATACATTAGGTTTCGCACTCAATGTTGCATTTGGTTTGAAGATGTCCCTTCATTATTTGCTATGTTTATTTCATAGTTCCTTATCTATTTTCTCTGTTCTCT
>PVJI01006558.1:0-85305 GCA_004026765.1 Micronycteris hirsuta | reverse complement strand
CTGGCTTGATTACCACCAGATTGGACTTTTCTAGAAACCCCTCCCCTAATTATTCCCTCCTTGATTCTGGGATGGATAAAAGAGGAGGTCAGGGAGGAAGATCATCATGGACTTGAGCCCCACTGTTCTTCACCTGGCTTTCCTTCTCTCTCTCTACAGCTCTTACAGGACTATCCCCACCTCTGCTGGTCTCTTTGGGAAAACCAACTTCTGGGCTCAACTCTGGCCAAGAAAACAGTGCCTTCTACTCCTATAGGGGAAAAAAAAAAACTGCTTTAGGAGTTTTCCCATAGCAGAGTTCGTGGGCCCCCAGGAACACAATTCTTCCCTAGATGCCAGAACACAAAGGTGCCTGAGAGGCTTGGGTTAGGGACCTGTCAAAGTATTGTCCCTGGAGCCAGGCTCTCTCTAAAATCCCTACCTGCGCACTCTGGCCAGCCTCCAGGTGACTTTCCTTGGGGTGACTTCATTCAAGTCTGCCACGTGCCTCCCTCCAGAGTGCTATCCTCTAGGAATCCAGTCCATTCCACAGACTAGCTTCATAGCTGGGTCTTGTTCCGCTTCCCTCCCAGAGGCAACCCAAGGTTATGGCTGAGAATCTTCTCCAGTGTCTCCAATAGTCCATGACAGTTAAGAAATTACCTGGCACATCTGTCACCGACGGAGGCTGGTCTTCTCAGAGCGCACAGAGAAACTTGATGGACAATACTCCCTTTCTCCGAGAGCCAGCCACATCTTTCCACCACCTTTCAAGTCAGATTTTCAAAACTGAGTTTTTCTATTTTGTGTGAAATTCACACAAATATGTATACATCTCTAAGTAATCAACAAATATTGTAAATAGCTTCCCCAGGATATAGAACCACCCAAACCTCTATACAAATATTATTTTTATTTATAATATAGATAGTTCAAGGGCTATTAAATTAATAAAAGTCTGATCCCTCCTCTAAAGCACAGGAGAAAGAGGTGAGCAAAAACTATTGTGATACAATAAGATATGAATTAAGTGGGATAAGAGTGGTAGAAATAATGAAATATAATAGCTCAATGAAGGAAAAAAGAAGTTCAAAAAAATTATCAAAAATATTCATGGGGGGCCCAAACTTCAAATAAGTATAAATAGAAATGGGTTCAAGAATCCACTGTGAGGAGATTAGGATTTAATTTGTTGCTTTTTTTTTTAAAGCAATCTAAAGTCTTATACTCTATATTTTATAAAAATTCAGTTCTGTTTTTTATTAATTGGGGCTCTTTTAGTTGAAAATCTTAGAAATACAACTTGAACTTTCTGACTTAGGAGAAAGAAGGAATTTATTGATTTTTTAAATAAACTAGGGATGTCCCAAGTGCTCAGAGGAAAGGTTAAGGACAGAGCTCTATTACGATTGGTCCAGTTTTTATCAAGTAACCATCCCTGGACCAATCAACAGAAGTTGAGCATGTGGGCATGTTTTCTTAAAATGGCAGCTCCCAGAGACCCACAGGGTTGAAATAAAGGAAATGTGGTTTACGAAAGAAGAGATAAAACCACAGAGCCCTGGGTGCTCAATTGTGTAAAACCTTAGTTATTTATCTTACAAAAAAGACTCCCCTCTGAAATTTATTCCATGTCACATACAGGTGGCTGGGCAGCCATCTCCCCGTTTCTATTTCAGGTTTATATACACTACAAAAATCAACGGAACAACATGTGCTGTGAGGGGCATAAGGACATCCCTAGGCATTGCCGGTAATCTTGTACTGAAAGTACAGAGAAATTCCTGGCACAAATTTCTCAGGGATCACCAAAAATATAAGCTTTGATGTGGACTATTTCATGCAACAATATTTGAAACAAATAGATACTCACGCCTCCTTTAATTTCTGCAGTTCTATAACCAAGTCATGAAAATGCAAGTTTCACACTGTCCTCTTCCCTGGATGTCTGAACAAGTTAAACAAAATGTTATTTAACATCCGTTTCACCTGGTTAAATCTAAAGACAACTGCCCTGACTCCTAGCATTTCATTGTTCCCAGACCTCATATAACTAAGATGCTCAGTGAGAAAGACTGATTAGCTAAGGGAAGCCGAGGGTCTTCAGACCCCCCAGAAAACTCGCTGCCTGTTGATGTTCATTATTATACAGTAAGAGGGCCATTAAAAGGTCTACCTATTAGGGAATAGAAGGCTTTGCTCTGATGAATATCAGCACTTTGTATAGGAATATTCATGGTCATTACTAGCACTCCCCTGAGTTTTTCAGAGATAATTAAAGGGCCGGAGATTCTGCACACAGCACCACAAACACTCTCGGATGGTTCCCTGAGCCCTCCAAGTAGAGTTGACAGATTTAGCAAATAAAAGCACAGGACATCCAGTTAAAGTTGAATTTCAGATAAAGGAGTAATTTTTTCAGTAGAAGTATGTCCCACGCAATATTTGAGATAAATGTCTACTAAAAAATTAATCATTATCTGAAATTCAACTTTAGCTGAGCATCCTGTATTTTACTTGGCAACCCTATCCTTCAAGTTCTCTCTGGTGTTGGTTTTGATCCTTTTCCATAAAAGTCGTCAGCCTAAACATCTCTGAAGAATTCAATTTCATCAACATTTTTATCAAACCCTATAAGCTTTTTATTTCTGCCATTTTGTAGCCACAAAACTTTGAATTCAGAGAAGACCTGAGGGATGACAGAAAAGAGAGAAAGCAATCAGTAAATAAATACATTTATTTTCCCTTTCAAGAATTCCTTTTCCTCTGTGCACGCTACCCCTAAAATAAAATACTAACAGTGTTGCCAGTGACCATTCACAGCCCCGTGGACTCCTACAGAAGCATGCTCTCATTACTTCCTAACCTACTTCCCGAGCATGCTGGCAACACCAAAGGCAGCCTTTCCAGGATGCATGAGGCCCAATGCAGAGAAACGCTACTGTCCCAGTATTTCCCTGTCCATCTATCATGAGCACCAGCACATCCGTACAATAGGCCTGCCGCAGGGGAAGGAGGAGGCCATGTATCACCTCTCCACATCTAGGATTTATATTTAAACCTACCCTTGCAATGTCAGGTCTGGGAGGTCCTTGTATTAAACACAAATCATAAAATACTTGAAGAATGAATAGGAAAACCGTAACTCTTCCTCCAACTCAACACCTCTACTGTCACTTCTGTTTGAGAATTTTTACTGGTTTTTGATAAAGTCAAGGTATGTGTGGGGAGGTAAGAGGGTTACATTTAGTCAATAAAAATAACATATTTCTAAAATGGGGGAACAAAACATTTTACCAGTGACCTTAGCAAACAGTGTAAAAAAAAAAAAACCCAAAAACCTAGGTCAAGTTTGTTAGGTGGCCACAGATCTGATTCCTGAGACCCCAACATGTGACTCTGAAGGTTGGTAAATGAAAGGAATGAATCAAGCATTTATCCTCCCTTCCTGTACTTTATGGTGACATTTCCTGTGTTTCAAGGTAACCAAATAGTTAATAAGGGAAATTTCTTCTTTATGGGAAATTTCCATTAATAAATGCAGAAGGAATGATAGAACTAGAAAATCACCTTTTGCAAGCCCTTACATGAAATAATGGATCTAGACAACAACTATCAAGAAATAGAAATTTAATAATAGGGATCACAGAGAAATTTAATAACAGAGATAAGGCTGACACATCTGTCCACACTCACTGATCTTAGCCTCATCTTAAGTGGGACACACAGACCTTGTGGCTTCATGACACAAAGTAACGGGAACAACGGGAACCTGGGAAAGTCTTGCTAAAAATTGAACCCAACTCTAGTTGAACCTCTAGATTATTGTATTATCTTCTTTGCTTTTGTTTGTGTCTGAAATTTTTCCTTAAAAAATAGTTTAAAAACAAAAGATATGCATAATGTTCTTGGAACCTTTGCCTCAACCTTTGTTTTAAATCCTTCCAAGATGCACTATTATTAGCTCCCTGTCCAGCCTGAAGTGCATTCACCACGAACACAGCCGAGTCCTTCTTAGAAGACTGAGGTCATCACTGTAGGCTTATTATAATAAACTTCAGGTAGGAGTTTCCATAGCTACTGATTTAAATCATCTAAAGGAGATTGAACTGAATCTATACTCATTTCAGAATTGTTTTTTTTATTTCATTGAATGTATTGGGGTGACATTGGCTAATAAAATTATATAGATTTCAGGGGTACAAGTCTGTAATGCATCATCTGTATATTGTATTGTGGGTTCACCACCCTAAGTCAAGTCCCCTTCTTTCACCATTTACTCCCCCTTTCCCGTCTTCCACCTCCCCATCCCCCTTTCCCTCTGGTAATCACCACACTATTGTCAGAAATCTTAATCATTGATCACAAACAGTTTTCAGGATCTTTTCATGTACTAAGTATTGCTACCATCTATTTTCTTGATATTTGACCTTTTCTAATAATATTTTGAAAAAATATTCAAAACCACAGTGAATAGTAATGGGTACCTCTGGTTAACTGGTATACCTTATACAAAAGAACTGATGGCAAAGGATGGGGGAGCTTGGTAACAGCAGAATTCCGAAAGGGTGCTGCTTCTCCGCACTTCCCATTCTACATGCCATACATGCCCTTGGCCCAAATAGGATCAGCTTGTCAATATGTAATAAAACCAAGTGAGGCTAGCTTGTTACTACGTGACGATCACTAGTGCATTAAGAATGACTGAACTTTATTCAAATACAAATACAAAGGAAAGAGAACAGGGGTCTAAAAGAAACAACTTGTTCTTTCTTATGAAAACAAAATGCTGAAAACCCTTAGCCATTGAGAGTAGAAGACTGCTTCTTCTGAGACTCTGAGTGGCTGCTCTTTTGCTTCCATGTCACCATGCTGTTCTTGCTCCACCCTGGTCCACAGTGCAGTGGCTGCAATCTCATCGGTGTCCCTTTGTTAAACCTCTCTTGGTGCACTTCAGAGTTCACATTGTGCTGTCTCATTACCAGCCATTCGTTGAGGATACTGCGCTGCCTGCCAGTGTCCTCTGTAACGCACTGGCCGCTTCCCTTTGTATATATCTCCGGAACACCTTGTTTGTCTCTCGGTTTTGACAGGTCATGACACTGCCTACCTACTCTCTGAGCGCTGAATTTTTTTGTCTACCTGTGGCCAAAGAAACAGAAAGGTTTGTTTGGTGGTTGTGCATTTATATTTGCTTTTATTTTACATTTGTGGGAAGGGTGACTTCCTGACTGGAGTCCTGACTGAAAACTGATTTTTTTTTTCTTCCTTCGTTTGCTTCTGAACCGATGCCATTAGTCTCGAATACACCTCTCTCCCCTCCGACTGCCCTGTGGGAGCTGTATGTTTCCTATCGTGCCCTGTCCAACACCGAATAGGTTCCGACAGCAGCCTTCCTGAGGCTGGTTTTGCTTTTTCAAATTCCACAGACAAATTCCTGAAATTTTGCTTGTGGCTAAAAGCAAAGACCAAGGCTCTAATTAAGAAAAGAAAATTCTATGAAACTCAGAGTTGAGTTTAATAGAAAAGAATCCCTGTCACTGTGAACCTTACCCTTTTTTGATAAAAGTGAAATGAAGATCTCGTGCCTCTTCCTTTAAATACTCCCTTTCTCCCTCCCGCCATCCAACCCCATTTTCTAGACACAATAAAACTCAAAGGTTAAGAAAATCAAGTACCTGATGATAGTCATGAGGCACAATAGTTAGAAGACTCAAGTTAAAGGCCGGTGAGAAACATGCCAGCACCTAAAAAAGATGTGGTAAATTCAAAGAGAAGAGATGTAAGCGCTAATGGGTACTTATGGGGGAATGAGGCCAAGGAACAAGAGAATGGCTGAAGACTTCACAAGAAAGAAAAGAATTATGTTGCCAATAGAGGAGGACCACAACTAATTATAAAAATGGAAGCACCAGGGAACAAGAAAATGGGTCTAAAACCAGAGACTATCAACAGCTGATGGAGAAATGAATGAAAAATTACCTGAATTACAGACCTGTTAATTACAGACCTGTCCTTCCCCTGAATGATTCATGTCCCTGGTCCAAGGAAGAAAGGACATTCAGAAGAAATTGGAGAGACCATTCTCTTCCAGATGACAAAGGGAAGGTCAAGATAGAAACAGCTCAACTTGAGAATTAAGGGTAGCAGCAAGGTGAGATAAGCAGAATTCATAATTGAAGGGGACAGAACCTAGAGAGGGGGCTGTGGCCTAAGGAGGAGATAAATCTCTGCCATTACCAGTGCAGCAAGGATAGGATTGAACGTTCTGAACTTGCGTAGGGTGAACTGAAATAAAAGAGCTGATTCTGTGGGAGACCACTAGGCCTTCTCACACCTGTAGCCTTTAGTTCTGCACCCAAGCTTTCAGGGTGTGCTGAGTTGTATTGGGTGAAGTTAGCAGGGATAGGGGTAGTAAGGAGGGACCACTGAGGTCAAAGGAAACAGACTAGGAACAAAGTGGCCCAGAGAGGTGGATTTTGAAGGGAAAAACATCTCTTTCCTACCTTTCTAAAGAGAAAGAATATAAAGTTATCCAATGCTAGGATCTGTTTAAATTTAGATCTATAGTCAACATTCTTTTAATAAATAATTACTGATCACTTACTGCATTCAACGCACCAGTAGTCAAAGTACAAATCAAAACAAACTAATCAAGAAGGTGATATTGAAGTGAATAGACTTAAAGAATTAATTTCCAAGTTGGAATATTAGTAGCCTTGGGTTATAAATGATACTGGATTATCATCTGATCTAGATACAGATTCTATTCCTCCACGCATATCTAGCCAAGTATCCAAGAAACAATCATGCCGAACACTTAATATATGCCAGGAGCTGTGCCAGATGGTGGCAACGGGAAGATACCAGACATGATTCCTGACGTGAATAGCTCTTCCCAGTAGGGAAGAAGGAAAAGAATTAAAGACCAGCATTGCAGTGCACTATCAGCACAAACTAGACAGCTACCCAAGGTATCATGACTGATAACACTTTACCTCCTGATGACAAAAGGAGAGGTAGGCATCTCAGTCAGAGGGGACAGCCTGTGCAAAGGCAAGGAGAAGAGGAGCAGCACAGCATTTAAAGAAGGGGCATGTGGCTCTTTGTTTGAAGTCTTGGAAACATTGGAGAAAGGAGCAGAGTAGGCAAGAGCAGAGTTTTTCCACCTCAGCATGATGACATTTTGGACTATGTACTCTGTTGTGAGGCTGTTCTGTGCATTGTAAGATGTTTAGCAGCATCCCTGGCCTCTACCCACACGCACATGCACACACACACCCATAGGGACAATCAAAAATGTCTTCAGATGCTGTTGAGGCAAAACTGACAAACTGACCCTGGCTGCAAATCCCTGGATTAGAGAGGTAGAAATGGGTCAATTTAAGAATGGCTTTGCATGGGATTTAGATATTCTTACCTAAGCATTAGAAACCATAGAAGGAATGGACATGTTCAGATAAATCCTTGAGACCTATCTCTTTCGTATGGAGGATCTGCAGAGGGACAGAGCTCAAGTAAGGAGCCCAGCTGGGAGGAGGCTCCTGCAATAGTCCAGGCAAGAGGGATGCAAGCCCGAACTGGGGCAATGGCACTGGAGCAGAGAAAGGAAAACAGCAGGTAAGAGAGAGATGATAAAATGATGTCATGTCCTCCTCCCTGCTCTCTCAATCAAAATAATAACCAAGAGCAAACTAAATCTTAAAATGCTTATAACTGGTAAATAGATTTACAGTGTGGTGATAGAAAAATGAATACTTCATGAAGCTTTCCTAAGAAAACATTACTGCTTCTTCAAAAACCATTTCACATTAAAATTAATATGTTCATTTATTTAACAACAACACTATTAACTTCTGGGCTACCAGAAAGTAGGAGAAACTATGTGTCAAAATATGTAGGGCTGTGTGTCTAAAATGAAACTGTGAGACTTGCTGGGTTGGCGGCCGATGGAATCTGAAGAGATCTCCACTTTCTCCCTACTGTAGAACCTTCCCTCATCCCAAGGATGAGAAAAAAGAAAAATCTTCAGGCAAACAACACTGCCTTTGCCAAGGAGATGCTCTTTCTGTACACAGCCGAGAATATCCCACTCGTGAACCTTTATAGCACCATTTGTCCAATGATCTCAAAGTGTCAAGGCATTTCAGAAGCCAATTAATTGCGCTTCCTCTGAGAGCACTTTTACATGAGAAAATTAAACTGCTTTTTTAGGGATGACTGTCAGATCACGATACAGAGATATGCCGCTTACCATGCCCTCCACTCCTGCTGAGATCTGCAAAGGCAACGGCAGAATGAGGGAAGGAGCTCATGGCGACAGCACCGTGTTCCACGCACCGCGTGGTCCAATCAGACAGCACACCTGGTGGTGCCCCTGACAGCTATCTGCAGCCTCCTCCCAGCACCAAACCTAAATCTCGCATCCACCGTCTTCTCTACATCAGCGCTGCATGACCACAACTCAAAACCCTGTGTTTACAGGAGCCATCCTACAAATTAAAACCACAGACAGTGGGTGAGCCAGCCCTGAATCTCACTCTGGTAGGGGAAGCATTGAATTGGCTATATTAACAATTTTCTCCATCAAAGTCTTTTTTTATTCCCCTACCTTTTCAATTTCATTTTCAACACTCAGGTAACTGACTTATTAACCAATCTCTCTGGAGACGGCTGGTCTTTCCAAGGAAGCTGTTACGGAAAAAGCTTATTCTGCCCAAACTTACTATCGCTGGAACACCTCAGGAGACATAACATTTATAAACTTCCTGTCACCCAATGTGCTGTTCAGAAGCCATTCATTTTAACTTAATTTGCAGGACTGAAAGTCTCAAGCCCACTTGATATATAAAAAGTGACTTTTTTAGCTATTACTCATTATCATTTCGCCTCCTGCCAATGGTACGAAGTTAAAGGGCGCGGCAGACCTGGAAGCTCTTCATTTGTAGTTAACAACGAGCTCCAAGACAGTTCTTACCCGGAAGGCAACCTTTTCCCCCCTCCAAATCTAATCATAATATCAAAGTAGCAAGCTGCTACTTTTCTTAGGGCACTGACAGTGGTGCTGGACTACGTTAGGGTCCGTGAACACCGTGAAAGTCTTTGAAAAATGTAGTTTATGGATCATTTTTCCTACCTTATCTTCATTTACCTCTCTTAATATTTATCTGAGTTTATCTATTTATATGCAGAGAGCCAAAATGCTCACCTTCAGAAAATTTTCTGCTTATATAAGAAATTATGTTATCAATTTATGATGTGGTGATGGATAAACTCATCAAATAACTCACATGTCCTTCTCCGAGTAGAGATAACCAATTCACAGCTAAATATCATCAACACTATTAAGATCTTTAAGGTCATATAACCTAGATTCTTGAAAAATTAATGATCTGAACAACTTTGGTCCAGCTCGTTTCTAGCCTGAGGTCACTACCACCCACCTGGAACCAGAAATGACAGATACTACAGTAAATAATTTTTGAGGAAGAATCCCAGACTATGAAGTCACTGTCCACTGATCTATATGGATGAGTTAGGATCTTACACGTGGGGTGAGATAGCAGGATTCTTTCCACTAACTTCAAACCACTGAATCAGTCTTCTTAAACCACGCAAATAGAATCACATCATTTGGATATTTATGTTGTATTCACTCTATTGCTCTCTGAAACTATTTTTGGCAAGATCGTCAGTGGCCTGATTTCTGCTAAATCCAAACAGTGGATACTTTTAAGTCCTTACCTTAGTTGGCATTCATCTTTTCTCTGCTTTTCTGTCCTCTTTTTGGGCTACTTTTAGAGAGATTTACTCAACTTTTTGTACCAGCTACGCTGGAGAAAATATTTTCTTTGAGCCATCATCTCTGTAATTTCCAAGGGTCCTTCCTTGTTCTTTGTATTTTTCACTTGCATAGCATCATGTTCCTCTTTTGTGGAGACAATACAGGGTCCATGGCCTCTTGTATCTCAGTGAGAGCAGTAGAGCAGTCATTCTCATTGTTCCAAACGTAAACAGGGTGGGGCAAAAGTAGGTCTACAGTTGTCCGTATGGAAAAAATACAATAATTAATAAATAATACAAGAATAAACTGCATTTCATGTATTCACAACAGTGAACCTACTTTTGCCCCACCCTCTATTCATTTCCCTGAAATCTCTGTTTCTTCCGGGATCCAGTTTTTATGATTATCTTTTACTTTCTCTCTCCTGTTGTGAACCTCCTCAAATGGAAGTCTTACTAGGAGCAAAATTTGTCAACTCACAGGCTTCCCTTTAGGGTGACAGAGTGAGGAGGTGAGAGGCGGTTTTATTCACGAGCCATCAAAATGACAGAATGCACAGGGCTTTACTCCAGGTTGATAACACAGCACGAACAGCCCTAGCTCTCCCATATACATGTCCAATGTCTTCAGAAAAGAACGCTCTGGGTTTTTGTTTTGTTGCTGTGGTTGTTTTTGCCTGGAGGAAAATATTTGACTGCTAGACTTTCTAAAGAAGAAAGTAGACTATGTATCCTTATATAAATAGATTTTTAAATATAAACCTTCAATTCTCTGCTTTCTGCAAACTCATTCTCACTCCCTCAGTTATCTGATCTCCCTGAGCTTGAAGTCTAGACTCTCTTTGGAATATTCTAGGCAGGCTGGCAGCTCCTTTCTCAGCTGTAACCTCCTCCAAATATTATGGTTGTAGTTTTCTCCACTCTGCTCCACCAACCTTCAATTCGCTTTCTAGAAGTAGTATTCACTCTATTGCTCTTTTCTTTTGTCATTTCTTCTTATGAAAGTTGAGGACATCGACATTGTCTCTCCCCTAATTACTTGTGAGTCTTTGTTAACCCTACATGAAATTTGACATCCCCATAATTATTATTAGTAAGTGACTGCTCATAATTACTGAAACTAGACTATGTCTGAAAAGGCCACGTAGCTTCCATCTGCTTAATGTCTGCTTTCTTGCACTTGGAGCTCAGTGGCTGTGCTATGAGAAACGCAAGCCACATGGACAGGCCAGCTCTGGTTGACACTTTCAGTTGAGCCCAGTCTTCAAGTCATCCCAGCCCAGGTTCCAGGCATGTGACTGAAGAAGCCTTCAGCTGACCCCAGACCCCAACCATTTGGAGGTCCCATTCATTGTGGAGGAGAGCTTAACCATCCAAATTACTGACTCACGGAATCTGTGAACATAATTCACTGGTCGCTGCTTTAAACCATTAAGTTGAAGCAGTTTGTTACACAGCAAGAGATAAGCAGGACAAGCTTCTAATCAAATTTTTTATGTAATGCAGCCATTTACACAGTATAATTTTGATGCACTGAAAAAGAATCAACTCTTTATCCTTCTGTTTGGTGTACTATTAGGGTAATAATTTATTTATGGATCTATTTCGTTAGAATCTGAGACAGGGTTTAGGGAAGGCTAACAATCCCTGCTTTGATGTCCCTTCTTGTCTCTATCTCTTTCTATGCTGACGTCACATCCCAGGATGCAACGTTCCAAGTCTGTCAGCTCCAGGCGTCAGTCCTTTGCATGAGTGAGGAGGAATGAGCAGGCAGAAAGGCCATGCCTGCCTCAGAAAGGAATCCCACCCACCGCACTGAGGACCATTCACAGGGCTTTCTCACTGGGATGAGCCTCACGGGGAATCTAACAGCCTCAGTGGAGTTCTCTTCCAGTCTTTTCCCTCTCTGGCCTTGCTAATCTGTTTACAGACTGCCTAATGCACTCACCACTGCATTTGTTTCATTCCCACCCCAAGCTCACTGTGTTAGTGAAAACAGACCCCAGCAAACAGTAAATAGGGGCTAAAACAGGGGGTGGAGAGTTTTCTCAAGGTATTCCCACATAATGAGGAAATTGTTGCCATTACTTACATTTTTTAAGGCACATGACTGAATAAGGTGTTTCCCCCTTGAGGACATAAATTTTTTCTTATTACATCACCTGCAGGGTAAACACAGCTTAGCACTCTTTCTCCTGCGTGGCACCGACCAAAGAGGTACCACAGGAAGTATAATTCACTCTCAGAAAACTACTGTGTCTCTGTGACTTATAAATATATTACACCTTCTGTGAACCTTTATTATTTTCAACCCAGGCCATACCTTGGGAGTGACTTATTTCAAAAGTTTATGACTCACTGTATAAACTAATGTTTTTTCTGTTTGTTTTAAATTTCTCCTTTTTCAGGCTTCAGAGAGATCTCCCTGCCCATTCCTG
The DNA here is from genome assembly GCA_004026765.1 of Micronycteris hirsuta. Classification (NCBI taxonomy): domain Eukaryota; kingdom Metazoa; phylum Chordata; class Mammalia; order Chiroptera; family Phyllostomidae; genus Micronycteris; species Micronycteris hirsuta. The sequence goes on along the minus strand of PVJI01006558.1, from coordinate 73,105 downwards.
TACTTCGGAATTTGGCGAACACAGACATACCGATGCCTTTGTGGCTTCATCAGCTTTGACCATCTCCCCACGCAGCCTTCATCTCTGTGGGCCGAAAGTCTTAATCTTCTTAGTTTGACCCCATGTTCCAACCCACATACTCCCTTAATTCTTTCATCTGCCCTTCACTGGCCCTTGCAAGAATCGTATTTCTTTGTTAAGGAGCACTAACCACAGACACTGTTTCAAGAGCAGGTGTTCCCAGCCTTATCTTTAACTCTCTCCGGTGGGCTATTCGATCGAGCATGCTTATATGTTTTCAGAGGGTGGGGCAAACAGGAAGGGAGAAATATTTCAAAGTCAATGTCAGCGCACAGTTTGGAAATATTTTGTAGCCCAAACGATGCAAGGGGAAATTACTCCCTGGACTCTCTTAGTATCTATTCAAACTGGAATGACATGATTTCCAAAGCATGGGGGAGCTACAGCAGTAGACACCGTAGAGAAACAAAGAGCTTATTTTTATACACAATGTTCAGAGAGGGGGGAGACTCTGACTCTCTCTCTCTCTCTCTCTCTCTCTCTCTCACACACACACACACACAAAACAACAGAAGAGCAACTCTGAATTTTGTACATGGGAAAAAGTAAAAATAGGATGGCAGCTTCTTTTTGATATTTTGGTTCTTAGAAGCTGTTGTTTTGGTAGAAATGGGGGAAAATAAATAAACGGAACAGAAGGTGTTATACACAGGAGGAACATAAACACAGACTCGTGGTATGTTAGTGCTTGGAGAACTCCAAAGTTCCAGCCCAACAGAGGTTTCCAAAACACAGGCTCCGGACCAGAGACGGGCTCCTGCTACGACCTCCACCAGGGGTGCTTGTTCCGAAGGCCCTGGAGACTCTACGCCTGGAAATACTGACTCAGTAAATCAAGCATAAAATCTGGGAAGTCTGGTATTTTTTTAATTCCTCAGGGTAATTTGATATATAGGTAGGTTTGTGAAACGTTAATTTAGACCAGTGGTTTCCAGATTTTGAATTGTTTGGGTTTTCATTGCTTTGTGTTCTAGCAACAGAACCCTCCTTTGAAATCAAATCATACACAAAATCTAAACATATAAAATTCATCCGAGTGGCGCCCTGATTGGACTGGGGGCGGCCAGGCTGAGACCTCCTTTCCAACTGTACCTCCTCCCTCTCTAAGTGACCCAACAGTATCACCAGGGATTCTAAAAGAGGCACAGACACAGGTTGAGGGCAACTGCTCTCCTCTCTTCCTTCAATTTTAGTGACGTGGGGCCAGAGCCAAGAGAAGTGGCATCTACCAAGTCGACACAGTAGAGCAGAAGGCAGGTCAGTTAGACTCCAGAACACAATGCAGACTGTGTGGCCCTCTCTGGGGGCCCGGCAGCAGCCTGAGAGAGAGCCCAGGGCGAGCACGGCGTCTGCGGTCAGCCCCTCACCAACACCGAACTAGGGTCCCCTCGCCTTCCTGGTGCTTCTAGGCCATTCTTCCTCCCAGGAAGGAAAGAGTTGCTCCCTCACCCCATGACTGCCCTTCAAGGAATCCAAAGGGCCTGAGGACACTCACCGTCCTAGGGACAGCCACCTCAGTGATGACTATGGGGGGATGGGGTCCTGTCCTCACATAGCGGGAGCTCCTGCTAAACCAGGAAGGAGGCAAAGCCCACACCTTTAACCCCTTCTGAGCCATCCTTTCTGTTTATTACCTGTTTCCTTTTGATCAACTATCATCAGTTCTCTTTCTTTTAACAGAGTATTTGTATTAATATATCTAATGAATATATGTAATGACTATAAAGTTATCAATGAAGCATAATAAAAAATTTCCCCCAAAACTTTCACCCAACTTGTGAAATAGAACATTCCCCCCAAAAGTTTCTTTATTTTCCTCCCAAAGCCATTCTGGAGCTCCCACTCCTCTCCTGCTGCAACTATAATTTTTTAAAATGGTTCTTTATCCTCCTCCTATATTTACATAGAGAGTTAGTATATATGGTTATATAACTATATATTTTATAGCTTGGTTTTGCTTGATTTTGAACTTTAAGAAGTAGCATCCTACTGTAGTTATTCTTTGTCTCGTTCATGTTTCTGATATTCAGCCACATTGATGCATGTAGCCGTAATTTATTCATTATACCACATAATAGGATCATAGAAATATACCACAGTCATTGCTAAACAAATAGTTGGGTGCTTACGACGTACCAGGCCTTGTACTAGGCACTGGGGATGTAGCACTGAGGAAAACAGGCACAGTCTCTCTCCTCATGGTACTTATATCCCAGTGGGAAGAATGCACTGCACAACTTATTTATCCTATCTTCTATGAAGGCAATTTTGTTGTGTGTTGTTTTTTTTTTTTGTTACAGAGTTTTTACTATTATCACCATGGCCACGTTTTGTGCTCAGGTGCTAGAGTTTCTCCAGGGGGGTGGATTTCTTTTTTTATATATGGAATCTATTGGGGTGACATTGGTTAATGAAATGATATAGGTTTCAGGTGCAAAATTCTATAACACATCATCTGTATATTGTATTGTGTGTTCACCACCCCGAGCCAAGTCTCCTTCTGTCTCTATTTATCCCCACATTTACCTGCTTCTACACCCCCGACTCCCCTTTTGCTCTGGTAGTCATCATGTGGTTGTCTGTGTCCATGAGGGTTTTTTTCTTTTTTTTCCTCTTATTTTTCTTAATCCCTTCCCCTTTTTCACCTAGTCCTACAACCTCCCTCCCCTCTGACAGCTGTCATTCTGTCCTCTGTATCTATGAGTCAGTTTCTATTTTGTTTGTTAGATTATTTTGCTTATTACATTCTACATCTTAGTGAAATTATCTACTACTTGTCTTTCTCTGACTGGCTTATTTCACTTAGCATAATATTCTCCAGGTCCATCCATTCTGTCACAAATGGTAAGATTTCCTTCTTTTTTTACAGCTGAGTAGTACTCCATTGTGTAAACATACCCTGGCTTTTTTATCCACTCATCTACTGATGGGCACTTGGGCTGCTTCCAAATCTTGACTATGATAAAGAATGCTATGCCACGAACATAGGTGCATATATTCTTTCAAATTAGTGCTCTGATTTTTTAACAGATATATTACCACAAGTGAAATCAGTGGGTCATAAGGCAGTTTCGTTTTTTAATTTTTTGAGGAAACTCCACAGTGGCTGCACCAATCTGTATTCCCACCAACCACGTACTAGGGTTCCTCTTTCTCCACATCCTTGCCGGCACTTGCTGTTTGTTGATTTAGGGATGATAACCTTTCTGACAGGTGTGAGATAATATTTCATTGTGGTTTTAATTTGCATTTCTCTGATAATTAGTGATATTGAACATCTTTTCATATGTCTATTGGCCATCTGTATATCCTCTTTGGAGAAACGTCCATTCAGGTCCTTTGTCCATTTTTAATTGGATTGTTTGTTTGTTTGTTTGTGTTAAGTTTTGTAAGTTCTTTATAAATTTTGGATATTTTAACCCCTTAGATGTATTATTGGTGAACATGTTCTCCCATTCAGTGAGTTATCTTTTCATTTTGTTGATGGTTTCCTTTGCTGTGCAAAAACTTTCTGGTTTAATGTAATCCCTTTTGGTTACTTTTTCCTTTTGTTTTCCTTGCCCAAAGAGTTATACCAGAAAAAAATATTGCTATGAGAAATGTCTGAGATTTCACTTCCCATGTTTTCTTCTGGAATGTTTATGGTTTCAAGTGTTACATTTAAGTCTTTAATCCATTTTGAGTTTATTCTTGTGTATGGTGTATAAGATGGTCTAGTTTCTTTTTTTTTTTTTTGCCTATATTCACTATTTGTCAAATTTCCTCAGCAGCATTTATTGAATAGACTATATTTATTCCATTGTATGTTCTTATTTCCTTTGTCAAATATGAGTTGACCATTTCTGGAATCTCTATTTTGTTCCATTTATCTATATGTCTGTTTTTATGCCAGTACCATGCTGTTTTGATTACTATGGACTTGTAGTATATAGTTTTATATCAGGTAGCGTAATTTTGTTCCAACTTTGTTCTTCTTCCTCCAGATTGCTGTGGCTATTCAGGGTCTTTTGTGGTTCCACATAAACTTGTGGAATATTTGTTCTAGTTCTGTGAAATATGCCATTGCTATCTTGATAGGAATTTCACTGAACCTGTAGATTGCTTTGGAGAGTAGGGACATTTTAATGATGTTAATTCTTCGTATCCATGAACATGGCATATGCTTCCACTTACTTGTATTTTCTTCCATTTCTTTCTTCGGTGTCTTAACATTTTCTGAGTATAGGTCTTTTACCTTCGTTAAATTTATTCCTAGGATTTCTTTTATTGCAATTGTAAATGGGAATGTCTCCTTAGTTTCCGTTTCTGATAGTTCACTATTAGTGTATTAGAATGCAACTGATTTATGGATATTTATTTTGTATCCTACTATTTTACTGAATTTGTTTATCAGTTTTAGTAGTGCTTTGGTAGAACCATTTCAGTTCTCCATATACAGTATCATCTGCCAGGGCAGTGGATCTCAATGCTGAGGGCATATTAGAACCACCTGGGGAGCTTCAAAAACCACCAGGGCTTCAGTTCCCACCCCCGATAGGTTCTTGGGTGGAACCAAAGAACTGAGTTTTTTTAAAAAGACTCCCATGTGATGCTCTATGATATATGACTTTATCCGTTGACTCCTTTCATGCTCTATTCCGTCTGGACCCAGAAAGCTTCTTAAAGGAAGAACCAATTCAAACGACACCTCCTATGTTCAGTCTACGTGACTGACCCTCCACATCATTCCCCACTCCAACCACGCACACTCACTCAGAGTCATTCAGTTCCTTTCCCATGCACACTACCCACTGTGTTACAGGGACTGCAGGCATCGTTTGTGAGCAATATTAAGAAATAGTTGTCTTATTTGTCTCTGTTCTCCCAACGTAGTGCCTGGCACAGAATAAATATTGGCGGAAAGAATAAATAATAGAAGAGATGTCTAATGCTTTATTACAAGTTATACTGAAAAATTATTTAGGAAGTGGAAGTGTAACAAAGCAAGTAAGGACTGAGGCAAAAGAGGAGAAGAAGGAAGGGCTATAGTCAAACTGCCTTGAAAAAGGAGTCCAGGTCATTATTACTGATCACAGCTACTAATAATAGCGGATTAAGAGCTTAGAATCATCAGGATGTAATGTACAACATAGCCGCACAGGCGAAAATTAGCTCAGGAGCCCATATGCTTTCTAGCTTCATTGGAGACTACGAACTTTTCAAGACATCAGTAGGCTACTTATTGATCATTTTACTCCCTCCCAAGATAATAAAAGACAAGCTGTTGCAGTAAAAGGAATATGGGTTTGGAAATCAGAACAACTCCTTTAGCCTCCTGACACAGCACAAATAAGTCAATTAACTATCCTTTTTGTGCTACATTTTGAAATGGAAATATTTCCAACTCCTGGCTCATAGGCACATGCAATGATTGGAGAACACCCTGTCAGGGACAGCTGCTCTTTGCTGTGCTCACCTCATGCCAGGCATTGTGCTGAAATCTCCTGCAGACATCATCTCACTGAGTCGTAGGTGGTAGCTGTTCTCTCCGTGGTAGACAAGCAGACGGACATGCTCAAGTTCCTATAACTGGTGATCTAGGATTTGAGACCAGATCTGTCTGATTTCAAAGTTTTGTTTCACCAATTCCTATATGAGTATAGTGGGCATGTTCCTTAACCTTCCCAAGCATGGGTTCCCTCCTCTCTAAAACACAGAGACTGAGAGTAACAACAGCACCGTGTTGCATGTATTCAGTGAGATGATCCATGTAGGGTATTCAGCACAGAGCCTGCCACTTGCAAAGGGCTCAAAAAATATTCCTAGTTCTTACTACTATCGCCACCACTGCCTTTTTGTTTTGTTTTTTTAAAATTCCCTGTCGCATGAAGGACAGTACAACGTGCCCAGTTGTCCAAGCCAAAAGTACTTAAATGATTCTTGATGATGTTCTCTCCCTCAACCTCCATCCCTATTCACCAAGGCCCACCAGTTCTCTGCCTCTTCTCATATCACCACCACTTCATGCCTTGGTGAAGGCCACTGTCATCCTCACTGTGTTATGTCAACCACCTCCCTAGGATCTCCCTGCCCACCATTCTCCACTCCTCCCATGCAATCTCTAAACTAGATCAGGGCGACTTTGCAAGAGAAAATCTCCTGGCCAAACTCTCCTGCCCAAAGCTCCTGCTGACTCTATGTGTTCTTTAAGATAACAGTCTAAACTTCTCAGTACACGAGGCAAGGTCTGGCCAGGTGGTCTGACTTGACTTCTCTCACCATTCTCTCCAGTCCCAGCTCTTGCCATTTTGGGAGACTTAAAATCTCAAAAAAAAAGAAAAAGAAAAAAAAAAAAGAAAACGCATCTTGCACATAAGAGCCATTCTATTGAATTATTACTATTATTATTATTAATCACTGTGCTAAGTACTTTATACACATTACCTCTTTCAGGCCACACAGTCCAGGCTGTGACCTTTCAGGACCTCAAAAGATAAATGTTTTTCATATATGTGAAATGTTAAGAGGATTTACAAGAAAACCCCAGCCTTGACCTCACATCCACCAACTTCAGAAAAAATAAATCTCCAACCGCTAATGCATTATTCTCCCCAAAATTATAGGCTCAGAACCAAGTGCTTAGTATTGCCAAAGACATAGCAAAGACTCAGTGCTCTGCTCTGAATCTGTATGGCTGGCTTTTGGGGAGGTTCCTCCTCAACTTACATTTATTTCAGTTGCAGAATCACCCTCAGCAGTTTCCTGAACTGAAGCTTCTAAGGTTTGAGCCCTGAAAGCCGAGTGACAAGCCATACCTTTGCCACAGGCCCTCTAAGACAGTCTGTTCTGAGCTATTGACCATGCCAGACAAAGCAGCGTTTGCACACGCAGCCATCTCCTGCAGTGGTAGGTAGGTGTGCCTCCGCACGCCGTTTCCCTGCTCTTTATTCCATTCGGGAAGGCTATGTGGAGTTCGTGACAGCTTTAATCTCTTAAATTGGCCACTTTTGTCCCTAGTAAAAGTAAACCTAGTATTGTTTGCTGAAACTGAAAGCCTCTTTTCCTTGTACTGTCCCTTCATTTTCTGGCCAAAGCATCTATTTTTCCAACATGTTCTTCTAAAGAGTCTAGTGGGACCTCCCATTTGAGAGAGAGTTATCAAGTCCGTGAGTTTTGAGTCTTCCAGTTGGCTTCTTTGTTCAACCAAATCCTGTCTATCTTTCTTATCTTTAGCTTCCTTATTAAAATAATACCAAGTAGGTTATATGTTCTCATCAGACCAACATCTAACCCAGACTCGGACTCCATCTAGTAACATCCAGCTGACTCTCCATGTTTGCTGTTTCACGTGCTGTCCGTAGAGCTAATTATACACACTTCTTGAGCACATGACCCCCTCCACGCCAACAGCACCTTGAAATACACCAAGTAATCCCTTGAGTATCTTACACTGATCTTCCTGGTCTCGTCTCTTCGAATCTATCCAGATTATCTGACACCAATTAATACAGCTATCAAAATTATTGGCGGGGGGGGGGGAGAGAAGAGGCACATTCTCATTTGCTTTTAGAGTGGACACTATAACTTCAAAAGAATTCTTCTTAAAGCTTTCCTGGATACAGGCTCTCATGGTTGGAATCATTCCAGTTAACTTTAATATCTTGCCTCTCTTCTCTAGATATCCTTGGCCATCATTTTTGATCTAGTAACAACAAAAACAATCCCTAAACTCCCTCTTTCTAGTTGCTCTAGCCAAAATCCTTAGGGTTATCCTTGATTCTTTTCTTTCCTTTATAGCCCACAACCAATCAATTAGGGAACCGTATTGACACTTCCTTCAAAACATATCCAGAACCCAACAAATCTCCACTTCCACCCCCTGCCCCAACCTACCTTCACTCCTCTCCTGGATTGCTGCAATAATCTTGGGATGCTCTTGCTCTTCACTCAGAATAAAAGTCAAAGTCCTTACAATGACCTTGAAGGTTCTACACATTATGGCCCCTTGTTATCTCTCTAAGTTATTGCCTACCATTCTCCCCGCTGCTTACTCTGCTCCCACATCACTGGCCCCCTTGTTCCTCATCAGACACCTCAGACACACTCCTACCTTAGGGTGCTTGCTCTGGCTGCTGCTTCTACTCCTAATTCTCTACCCCTTGAAACCATATGGCTCACTCTCTCATCTCTTTCAAGCCCTTACTCCAATATCACCTATTCAATAAAGCCTACCTTGACCCCTTCCCTTCCCAGGAACTCCTAATCTTTTTTACCTTGATAGATTTTCTCTTCTATATCACTCATTATTTTCTACCACACTATATCATGTATCTAATTATCATATTTATTGTCTGATTTTCCTATTAAAATGTAAAGTCCACAGAGATAGGTTTTTTTTCATCTTTTTTAGTCACTGGTATATTTCTATTACTCAAGATGAGTGCATGACACAGAGGAAACACCCAATAAACATGTGATGATGGACTATTGAATGAATGCCTCCCTTTTCTAGTACTTTCTTTAGGAAGAGTTAGGTCTGAAAGAACCTTGTTTTATCTTCTGCATTTGTCTATCCTAGCTTTGAATGTTATTATTCTCATGCCTGTCTATTTGCTTTGTCCAAGAATATCTCATTTTTTAATAGAGAATCTCTTTTTTCCCCTTGTTAACAAATCTTTCTTTCTCGGTTTTCATCCCTCCACTACTCCTGTTCTGCTAGCAATGAAGAAGCATGTTTTCCAGACCTCTTCACACCCTGCCTGGCTTCCTGAGAAAATCTGATTCCTAGAGATAGAGTGGCCCAGATAAAAGCTTTTTGAATTGCATTCCTGGCCATTCAATCTGTAAAAATTCCACTGAATGGTTCTCCCCTGCAGCCCAAGAATATGGCATATTCCCTCTATACTAAAGGTCCCTTCTTCTTTTTTATTTTTTAATAAAGTCTAACATATCTTTATGGGGGAAGGCACTACTTGAGTCCTATAGGTCCTAAGTCCATGTCAAGAGTGGACACAGTTAACAATCCAGCGGCAAACTGAGACCCTGTAGTAGGTGTGATCCTAAGGATCCTGGTCAAGAAAATAAAATCTAAGAGGTTAGCCCCTCCATGGCCTTCCCCCTTGGTTTAAAGATCAAAATTAGAAAAATCATTAATTGGGAGAGTCCACCTCTACCACCTGACACTCATCACTGAAAGTGAGCGTCCAAAAGGGCACAGGGAACTCAGCCCCCCTCCAGCAGTTTGAAGTCACCCCTGGAGATCTGGCTGAGGAACAGGGCAGATCCCTACCAGGAAGGGGAAGAAGCTGAGCCAGGTGTGCCCAGGTCCTCTCCAAACTGCTCCTCTCCTTCCCTAGAGAGGGGTAAGTGAGGGAGCATTGGGGTCCAGGCAGGAAATGTCACAAATGGCAAGTTAGTGTTTTCACTGAATGTACCTCATAAAAGCAAAGGGTAAGTAGGGTTGATTTCTTTAGGTCCCCATCCCTGCCTGCTAAATATCACTATGTCCCATATGTTTTCCCTTTCACTCTTCACTTATAGAATTTTCTTTTTAGTGTTGCCTTGATATATGAAACCATTAATAGCATTAGGCCAGGGAACTTGTTTGTTTGAATCACCACCATAATTCCAGAGTCTAGCACAGTGCCTGGCACCTAAAGGCTACTTGATTAATATTTGATAAATGAAGAGTTCGGATCAAATACCTTTCATTGCAACAAGAAGAAAATCACATTCACCGACACAGGCACATTACTGAGGCTGCAGTACCCAGTCTGATTGTTATTTTATTATTTGGAGGCTTACATTAGCCCAGTATCTGTGGTGGGACCCCCTTCCCTTTCTGTCTGGAGACCGAAGCACAGGCTGTGAAACGGCAGGTGTTACAGTTAATAAAAGAAAGCGCTGAACGCAATGAGGCATCTGAGTGTTTTCTCGCTGATATTCCTAACTAACAATCTAAGATTCATTGGTGCAAAGAAAAACTACATTTACAATTATCCCAAATACACCTCCCACAGTGTTCCCAACATTTCTCCAAAATAAAAACCCCATTTCTTTTTCTCGTGAAGCATGTGCGCTTTTGAATCATAAAAATGGATTCTGTCAGTGTTCAGCACTTGACTAATGGTTTTACATTTTTGAATCATGCCATAAGATAAACTGTGTGCTTTCATATCAAATTTAAAAGACTGTTTCCAAAGGAGTTTATGGGACAAAGTACACACAGCTGCGCGATGAGACGAGGCTGCCAGAGAGCACTTATGTGGAATAAGACGCATTTTAGATAATATAAGCGTCAACCTTTAATGAAAATGTCAGTTGAATATAGGGATTCTTCACCCAACCTCCCCTTCATGTCATCTTACTTCTGTGTGTTTTTCAGATCCTCAAACGGATCATCTTTTAAGAGTGGCTTTAGAGAAAGCATTAAAAGCATTACATACATGCCTGCTTCTTAAGGAGAAATATATGAATTCTCAAATGTTCTCTCTTCGCTGAGAACTTCTTCAGGCCCTGTTTCATAAGTTCACACTCACTGGAGGACTGGAAGGGTTGTATTTCTGGCCCAGCTCCCTCTTCATCCTGCTTCATATCGACGTTTCTTCAAACTGTGGTCCATGCTTCCCTTCCCCTCACACGCTTCCCGTTCCTTCCTTGACTTGCTGAAGGCCGACCTCTGTTTCTGCCAGCCTACTGACGTGTGACAGCAAAAGCCCCCTGTTCTTGAACTCTCTGAATTTGACCATGAGGCCCCCTAAAAACGACTTCCCTAGTTCCTTGGCAATGACCCTCCCACTGTCTTTCTTATGGTCTGACCATTTCTTCCCCATGATCCTCCACAAAGTCTCTGGTGTTTCTGGAGTTCCTTTCAACAGGACTGCCTTGCCTTAAGCAATTCAGCTGCCTCCCTAACTCCATGCTGATGATTCCAAAACCCCTATCTTGGCCCAATCTTGACATCTCCACTTGGTCACAGGCATCTCACACTAAGATGACCCCTGTTGAACTCCTTGTCATCCCCAAGTCTGTTCTTTCTCCTGGCCTCCATATACCCAAAAGCCAGAAGCCTGACTTCCCTGCCTGCCATATCAAGTCCAAGACTTCTAGACACGTCTCAGCTTCACTGTCTCTTCTTTCTCCCTGATGTCAGTATCTTAACGCAGGCCCCTATCCTTCCTCCTCGGAACTGTGGCAACAGCCATTTAACTTATCACTTTTTCTCCCTCATCTTGGCAATTTTACATCTATGCTCATGCTGCCAGCAAAGTTATTAATGATCTAAATCATACTGTGTCTCCTCTGCTTAAAAATCCTCCTCTGGAAAAAAAAATCCTCCTCCACAGCAAGTATGAAATAAAGGCCAAGGTCAATGGAAGGGCATTTGAGGTCCATCTTGATTTGATCCCTGCCCACCTATTCACCATTACGTGCCGACTATCCCCACCTCAGAATCTATCTTTCAGCAATTCATAGCTGCCTGCCGTTCCCTAAGCACACATAACCACTAAGAATTTGCTTCATGATACACTTGAGAAACATCACTTCTTTTTATTTTTCTAGATAAAATTAAAACTGGCTGAGTCTTTCTTTGCCAGCGTTGATAAGAAATCCAATTCCCCCTCCACTGACTCCTATAAAAACTCCAGGGCCCCCACCAGAAAAGGTCCTGCCCAGGGTCCACATGGTTGTCCTCACTGTGACTGTTCCATCTGCTACTTCCTGCCTCTGTCCAGGCTCTCTGCGGTCCATGGGCTCTTACTGTGAGCTAACTGCTGCTCCAGGCAATTTTCATATATTGACTTATTTATTCCTCATAGCAACTTTATGAAGTAGGTACTCTTCTTACGAGCTCATTTTACAGGTGGGAAAGTCAAGGCAAACAGGTCAAGTAACTTGCCCAGGGTGAGTGGTGGGGCTAAGATGTGACCCATCAGCCTGACAGCAGACTCCTGCCCTTAACAACTCTTCATAGGGCAGCTCTCCATGGCCTGCAGGATTGGCCACAGACAACCGTCATCATTGCTCCCAAAGCGCTCATTTACCGGCCCCATACCAGCCCTCATGTACCCCTTTCCACCACATGATGCCTTCCTAACCTATACTTAGGGAAATACTCAAATCCCTATCCCTTTCTCAAATTCCAAGAAACTACCTCACACCTCTAGGGCCACTTTTTTTTTCAATCAAGGTACAAAGATTATTCCGCCTTCCCTGGGAAAAACTCCAAATGAACTCTTTAATGGACCTAAATTCCTTCCCATAGTCCCAGGCATCTGGTTCTTTCTCTCTCTTATGCTCCCCTTACCTTTGCAGACCAGCTCCCTAGCTTCCAGATGTGCCTTAACAGACAAAGCAAATTTATATTCCAGGGTCTTTGCACTTGGCTGCTCACTCTGCCTGGAACTCTTCCCCCAAGACGGACCTGAAACCACACGGGTGAATGGGCTTCTCTTGGGCCACGGCAGAAGGGCTGGGGAGTCTTGTTTCAACACTTTGACACTAACAACATCACCAAGGGCAAAACAGAAATAAACAACCTAATAGCTTACACTCCCCCACAAATCTTGCTGTTTTCTTCACCTGAAATGCCTCCCTCCACCTGGAAAGCGAATCCTGTGAAACTCTTGTTCCTTTTGCAAAATACAGATCCTCAAAGAAGCCCTCTCTGCCTGACAGTCCTTTCTGGGGAAAGGGGTCTGCGTCTGTACCTGGAACATATTTCTACTGCTGTGTTTGCAATAACACATTGTAATATTTTTCATTTCTTTTTATAGCTGTCTCTTTTATAAAATTAGGCTCTTCAGAGATAGGAACTGGAGTTTGACTCTGTATCCTCATGCCGAGCAAAATGCTAGACAATGAATAAATACCCCAAATTGTTTGATAATTGAAGTAAACTGACCCAAGGTCAACATCATGATGATTATTATTTTACTGCCGTTGCTGCCACCCCCTGGCTCCAAGCTACCGGCATTCCCCTCCTGAATGAGTGACCACAGGCTCCCAGCCTTGTCCCCTTACAGTTTATTTTCAACATAACAGCCAAGATAATTTTCTTAAAGTATAAAATATGTAATTTCATTCAAAACCTTCCAGTGGTTTCCCACCTCAACCCGAAAGCCCTACAATGGCCTACAAGGTTCTATCCAATCTGTACTCGTCCCCACACTGACCTGATCTGTCCTACTGCTCTATTCATCACTCTACTTCTCTTCCTCTCTGCCCAAGATGTTCTCCCCCACCTATACCCTCACGCCTCACTCCCTCTGTTCCTCATCTGGGAGCAAACACCACCTTCTTTCTCCGATGCCTTCCCTGGTCACCCTATTTAAATCCCTTGCTTTTATTTCCTTCCCAGCATTTTTCACATTCTGCAAAAATATAGTAGAATAGAATATATATATGATACACCGCATAATTTTCTCATTTATCTTACTGATTGTCTGTCTCCTCCACAAATAATGGAAGCTCCTCGAAGACCTGACATGTATTAGGCACTCAATAAATCTGTGCTGTATGACTGACTCTCAGACAGAGACCCAGTACCCAGTCTCATCTCTGCCTCTAACTGCACAAAACATGCAACCTAACTGTCCTTGGCTGCTTCCACTCTGAACTACTTCTGGCCTTATTAGGACATTAATAGCATAGCAAAATCAGAAAAGAACCCCAAGATTTTTCCTACCCATTTTTTGCTTTTTGCATCCTTTCAGGGAAAAGTGGCAATCGGGATTACAATCTCAAAACATTTTTGGTCCAAAACAATTACATATAAATTTGACCATGTGAGTGTGATACAGCGCATATTAACTACATGTTTTTACAACCTTCCCTCTAAAGAGAAGAACCCTGAGCTTTTGTCAGCTGATCCAGTAAGGGAAGACAAAAAGTTACAAGAAGAAAGAAAGGGTTCATTAATTTGACCTGGAAAAAGAACTGATTCTGAGGGGACAGGTGGTAGCCCAGGTTGCAAGAGGATGAAGATGGGTGGCATTTTAAAACACATTTTGGGCCCAGCTGGTGTAGCTCAGTGGATTGAGCGCAGGCTGGGAACCAAAAGGTCCCGGTTCGATTCCCAGTCGAGGCACATGCCTGGGTTGCAGGCCAGGTCCCCAGTGAGGGCCATGTGAGAGGCAACCATACATTGCTCTTTCTCCCTCCCTTCTCCTCTCTCTAAGAATAATAAATAAAATCTTAAAAAAAACATACACACACATTTTGGTATAAAGGGAAAGACTATTATAAGTCCTTGAAATTTAGAAAAACTATTGTATGTCAGTGGAAAATTCTTCATTGTCTACAGCACACCCTTCTGGATTACCTTATTTTAGCCTTTCATTGGCATTAAGCTTTTTTAGCACTCTGTAAATTGTAATAACTGATAGAAATTAGACATGGTTCTTGTCCATAGGCATGCGAATTCTATCTGATGGAAGTTCCATTGATTTCCTTCTCCCACTGTGGAAAAACCCAGTCTCACCTCCATCTGTACATTCATTTCCATATTCCTGATGTGTACACGTGTCCACCTTCAGGTTCCCCTTTGAACTGCTTGTAACATCTTCCAGGTTCCTTCTTCAATGGCCTGAATAAAATCTTTAACACATGTTCATTTTGATGTGTATGTGAGTCGTGGTTTTGTCTTTTTTTGGAAAAATATTCTTTAAATAGGTGAAGAGAATTTTGAAGACATTTTATATGTATTGTGTCATATCAAAAGAATGTAGTAAACAGTTACGTCTTTTTATTGTGTCCATGTCACTGTGCTGAGAATGACCTTAAAGTGGACAAAGTACACGTGGATGAATGGAGCTGATGCTGTGTTCCAAGGTTCTAGAAAACTGGCACCCCAACCCGCTCTCCCTGCCTCAGATTCTCCTCTTGCAATCCAGTCTGGATAATTTCACTAAATAATCCTCTGAAAGACCCCTATGATCCTGTCAGTTCCATGACAAAAATCCATGAATGGTTCTCCTTTGCCTAATGGCTAAGACTCAAATGCCTTCCCCTAACACTCAAGGCCCAGACCGTTGTGAGTCTTCGGCGCACCCCAGCTCCTCCTGCCCCCACCCCTCACACAACAAGAATCTCCCACACCAGCCGGATGCTGTCCCTCAAACCCGCGACTGTGCACTCTCGGCTTACACACGTGACATCTCTCCTCCACTTGTGGAGGTGCCATTCCCCTGTCCCTTGTGCCTCAGACCATGGCCACCTCTTCAGCAGGCCAGCCCAGGGCGACTTTCTCTTATGAATTCTCTGGACAACATATCTCTCTATTTTCTCATTTATCATGTAGTGTTCCAATGCATCCATGATCCTTTTTACACATCTAATGAGAGAGCAAACCACCAATGAGCATATCATATTTTATATTTTATTTGTACTCCCCACAGGACTTAACCCAGCATGAGGCATGTGGTAATAAGGCTCTATTGATCTTCCTATGTAAGAATTAGCTTCGGTTAGAATCCAATCCTCTGCTCCAAGAGTGGCCTAATTTTTGATGAGGATCCACACCACACACACACACACACACACCCCACTGTGGATGAAACAGGGGTTCTGTGGAAAGTCACGTCACAGGGTACTCTGATCATAAAGTCCTAACTGGGCAGGTCGTGGTGGGTAGTCACACCCCAGAACTAGAACTTCTTTAGTGAGAGGTTTCCAAGCCAGCCCTGTCTGTTGTTCCTGTGCAGCCAGGCTAACACGCCTTGGGGATGCTGTAAGCAACACCCCCGCGAGGGGCGAGCGCCCTCAGAGAGCTCGAATCTTAATTGTGTGTAATCCAATCCCAGCCTTACTTTCTTCTGCCTTCATGTAATCCTCCTTAATTTCCAGCACATACAGTAAGATGAAAAACTGTCATTTCCAGAGCATTTGAGATCTTGCTTCCCAGCAACTGTCATCAGTTTTGCCTCCAATGAACTCACAAACATTCTCTATAGGTCTGGACGTTTCTTACGTCGGCACCACATGTATGCCACACACACACTCACCACATCACACACACACCACAGACATACCACATACATACACCACACACACGCTACATCACCCACATACCACAGACATACACCCCCAACACATGTGCACGTACCACACACACAACCACACACATACACCACAATGAGAAAGCATCACAAACACTCCTCCCCAGAACTCCTATTCCCAGGCTTTCGGATTTTTCCCATGTTTCACTCAAACATCTATGTCCATTCAAATTCTCCACATGGTTCCAACCTGGAACGTATTTAAGGAATTGTACTACATTCAGAAGTCTCCTGGTTGCATCCTCCTCCCCTTTCCAGACTTTCTAGGAAGGATTCCTCTGCTGTGCTCCTAATTCCTGGTCCCAGGTGCCTCGGAGAGGGGCCTGTCTGTCCTGGAACTCACTAAGCTCCTGCCCGACCTTTCCTGATTGTCCCCCTGAGTTCCACACTGGCCAGTGGCAAAGCTACTTCCACTATGGCAAATCGCTGCTGGGGGATGCCAACTGCTGCCCTTAATATATGCAGGAGCTTCGCTAGACCCTGGTGAGATACAGTAATGAATACGACATCACCCTTGCCTTCCAGGCGCTTACAGGCTAATAATACCTACAATTAATTAACGGCTGAAGGCAAAAGAGATAGTATCTTTAGTTGTCTCACTTTTGCTCACATCCAGGTTAGACAAAGCCACGTGAACTGCTCGCTGGTCTCCGTGAACATATACCAAGGAGAAGCCACTGCCAAATCAATGCGTTTTTAATTGGAAGTGTTTATGAAACCCAGGACAGTTTCCTAAATGTATTAATTGCTTCCCAAGGAAATATAAAATTCACAATTACTAAAACCATGAAAACGAACACAATGACGGCTCTAAAAGATTGCTTTGTAAACTACTGCTAAACACAAGAAAATAAGCCAATTGACCTTTTAAGAAGTTAAAAAAAAAAAATCTAAATGATCAGGATATAAGAACCATTTGCCTGGAGACTAACCAGCTTACTTAGGGCAGCATATTAATGCATTGCCATTTATTTAAGAGACTTCATCAATTGTATCATTAGTCTTAGAAAAGTTATTTCAACAAAGAAGGTAGCTAAAAGGTTGTAAGTGAATTAGTCTCCCCTTCCTCCCACATGCACAATATATTAGTATAAGATAAAAAATGTTAGTCAAAATTTAGACCCCTTAAAAAGTAGCTTGAAGTGAGAAGAGCAATTATCTGTATTCTAAGATACATTTTCATTTAAAGTTTTTACTGAATTACATCAGAAAATATGCTGAAGGGCTAGTTCTCCCCCAAATACCGCACATGCAGAGCTTTCAAAACTTGAAATTACTTCCCCTAGAAAAGAGCCTGCTCATTTGCAATGTCACTCATTCAGCACACTCTTCTACATGCCTACCTCTGTGTTAGGTGGTAGGAAATGAGGGCAGGAAGACCCGGTCCCCAGCCTCAGGAAGGGCACAGTCTGAAAAGAACGGGAGTATGTGCTTCATTAGCAGCACGCACATTGGAAAGTGGGAGCCCAAGGGAAGGAACCCTTAAGTCTGTTCACAGAAGACAAAGCACTTCAACGGAGAACGGAAGGGTGAAGACGGGACTGCCAGGCACTCGAGATGAGCAAGGGCCTTCCAGCAGAAGGGCCAGCAGGGGTGGAAGACAGAGGGAAGTGTGGCAGTGTCGGAGAAGAGGAATAGCTGAGACTGGGCCTTGCAGCGGGGGCAAGTGGGACACACAGGGCTGGATCAACAAGCAGAGGTTACTGAAAATAATGGTTAATTCTGAGTACTGACTACATCCAAGCACAGAGATAAGTCTTTCACGTGGATTGTCATATGACTTATCATTATTAGGTAATCTTCCTTTGAGATTAGTACTATTATTATCCCAATTTCACAGATGGGGAAAGGGAGGCACAAAGAGGTTAAGTTACCAGCTCAAGGTATAACAGGTAGGCAGTAGCTTTGAAACCAGGCATTCTTTCTCTAGAGTCCACAAGCTTAACCACCTTTCAAACCCGCAAAGGGTCTTGTTCACCAGACATAGCAGTTGGGAAAGTATCTTTTCAGCAAGGGGGAGCCACTGATGGATGCTGAGCATGGGAGAGGCAGCGTCAGAGGTGTACCAAACAATGGTCACTCTGGTGATCCGGAAGGCAGGTGTTTTCGCTTTGCTTATTTGTATGTCGGGGTGGTGGGTGGGGTGAGGGGGCAGGAAGGGAACAGGAAGGGGCAGAGGCACAAAGGCCAGAAACCCATTAAGAAGAGAATACAATTCTTAGTGGAAGAGAAAACAAAGGCTCAACTTGGCAGTAGCAGGGGCAACAGAGGGAAAAGGGTGGATACACGAGATGCTTAGGAGCAGTAAGAGAAGACTTGGCAACACTCGTGGGCATTGAGAGTGGGGCTGAGGTGGGCCACTGTTAGGAAGGGAAACCTCCCTCCCACTCCTGATGTTCTTTGAACACGAAAGGCCCTCACCTGATATCAAACTCCTGTCCTCTCTCTGCCTTCCCGCTCCCAGCCCCCTTGAAGAGTAGCACTTCATCTGAGGGCAAATTTGGTAGAGAAATGAGAGTTACAGACCAGCCCTGATCCTCTTCCCTCTCCCAGGGCAGGTCGCCTGCAGAAGCACACGTTCCAATCTGTGTCTGCGAAGCGGGGGAGGCTCCCAGTCCGAGGAAATGGCCTCAGCAAGGGATGCTTGAACCAGGAACTTTGAGAAATAGGACAAAATAGGTGTCAGTGATAGGCCTTTGATGGAGCCCGTGGTGTGGGGACGTTTGGTAGCGTCTGACAGCTCAGAGGGCCCATGAGGCCTGGTTTGTTTTTGTTTTTGTGTTCTATGATTCGGGATTTTTATTAATCAGTGATACATTTATCCTTAGGTCTAAGAATTTTCTTAACTATTTATTTTATCTGTTGCTTCATGTAGAAGAAGTCTTTTGAAATTAAAATAAAAATGTTTGTTGGATGAAGAGGCTAGTTTTAAGAGTTATACATACAGTTGCCTTTGAACTTCTGAGCCTGGACCAGAGACCAGGTGTGGTTTTCCCTTTGGCTGATCTTTGCGGCTTGTGGTGGCTCATCCACAGGCAAGTGGCTTTCTCTAGAGGCAAGGTGGCAGGTACAGGACCTTAGCAAGGGCCGCAGACTCACCAAAGGGGAGAGCCTCAACACAGGGACAGGATGTGGAGGATGGGATAGGGATAGAAGTACACATATATTTTTAAATCGTTCCTTTTATTTTTTTTATTTAATTTTATTTATTTTTAGAGAGGGGGAAGGAGGAAGATAGAGAGGGAAAACAACATCAATGTGTGGTTGCCTCTCGTGTACGCCCCTGCGGGGGACCTGGCTGGCACCCCAGGCATGTGCCCTGACTAGGAATCAAACTGGTGACCTTTTGCTTTGCAGGCCGGCACTCAATCCACTGAGCCACACCAGCCAGGGCAAAACCATTCCTTTCAAACTGCAAAGCAGCTGAGCTCCATGTGTACAACGGAGTCCCATGAGGTTCTGGGTTTAAATCATTAGTGCCTTCTAGGTAGGCAATATGAAAGGGGAAAAGAAATAAAGAAGGTTCAAATACATGAGATAAGAAAGGAAAAATAGCTCTAATAAGATCCAATAACAGGAGCTGTCTCTGTTATAAATGTTTATTCTGTGTCAGAAGGCACCTGTTCTTCAAATAGCATGTCAAAGGGAGAAACGTGTGTAGATGGTGTTTTCCCCAGGTTAAGCTAGGTTCCCAGTGCCCAAACTAGACAGCCTCTTCCTGGGGTATCCCTCCCCTTGCATCTAAGGGCACAAGGTGTGTGTTTATCACAGATGACAAGAGCAGACTGGCTTCCTAACGAAGGCAAACCCTTTCTCCTCTAGGCCTCTTCCTAGTCACCATTGTAGCTCTCCGTCAGCCTCTGGCAACTCTGTGCACTAGGTTCTGGGAACACAGTTTTTGTCTGGGATGGGGACAGGTAATAGTTTACAAACTGGGTCTTTGCTAATTTTTTAACAATGATCTTCAGTGTCCTATTAACTCTTTAGATTCTTTACACACGATGCTCATGGACACTTGGACTTTTATTAAGACAATTTCCAAGGCACAGAGGTACTTGTCCAGTGTAGATTCCACCTGAACTATTCACTCTGGAAAATCCCCAGAACTATCCATAACCAAAAGCACCTCTCACTGAGACTGATCAAAAACAGCAAATTGAAGAGAATGGGATATTGATTTTAATTTCCAAGGACTTTTACATCATGTTGGCAATAAAATATGATTTTGGACTTGAATTCCTCTGGATTTTATCAAGTCTTTAGATTCTAATTTCTCCCTAGACATTTTATAGCGGGTCGACATTAACGTGGGAGGCATCGTTATAAGGTTGGGATTTTGGATTTTGCAGTATCGTCATGCTATCGTGTAATGTCACAAGAGGACGTGGGCAATGTGTCATCATCAAGTATGATGGAAAATAGAGCGAGGTGTGAAGAGTCAGCCTTGGGAACCAAGTGGCCTTGGAGTTTGTTCAGTTCAGGGGCTTGTCTGATCCAAGCCTTGTCAGAGGCAAGCTTCACTGTCCGCCTGTGTCTCCAAGGTGATCCTCACAAGAGCAATGGTTGGCATGGAAGGACAGGTGAGAGAGAGGTGGGAGCAGGCTGATCTGACAAGCTACTCCCCTCTGCCCTGAGTGAGACAGCACCACCCTAGTTAAAGAAACAGTTAAAGCTAATAAGAGGTCTTGGTTGGGTAGCTCAGTTGGTTAGAGCTTCGTTCTAATATCCCAAAGTTGCGGGTTTGATCCCTGGTCAGGGCACGTAAAAATATCAACCAATGAATGTGTAAATAAATGGGATAACAAATCTCTCTCTCCTCCATTCCCAAAATCAACAAATAAAAGTTTTTTAAAGACTAGTAAAAGAACAGAAAGACAGTAACTAGTAGAAAGGGAATACATCTTCTTTACTCCCTATGTTTCCCTTTAAGTGAAAGGCTATCAGTTAGCATGGCGTACCTCATCTTGGTCCATTCTTAACTCTTTAGGCCTGAATCATTTGCCCCAGGCCTAGCGTCAGAATCTTCTGAGTTGGGTCCAGGCATCAGTATGTTTTAAAACTCTTCAGATGATTCCATTGTGTAGGCAGGGCTGAGAACTGATGAACTAAATAATCTCTAAAGGTCACTTCTAACTCTTAAAAGAAAAAATAAATTGCTGTGATCCTGCCAGAAGTTAGAGGAAATGACTTCCAGGCCCTTGGGACATCTTTCTTCTCTAGCAGCCCCAAGACTCAAATGCATAGTGTGCAATCAGCCTTCTAATGGGAAAAAAAATACATGAGTTTTATGTGTTGGTCCCAAAGCTTGCCTCTTAGGGCTCCCCTACCGGGTCATTGCCACACAATCAATGGTGGAACTGTTCTGAACTGTAGCTTGAGAGGGAAATAATCAGGAACAATTCAGCTACACCACAGCCTAATCACAATGACTGATATTTCTAGGGCTGTGTTAATCAAGCCGTCCTGTGGACGGACCCTTGTGGTCAAACCGATTCCGGAATGATTCTGCCTCCACGGCTGGAATCCTTTATAAACGGAAAGTAACCATTCAGCCTTGCCTCTCACCTAAGTGCAAAATCCCTCCTAATGGTAGCATCTGTTGTCTGCAGCAAACAGAGTTGATTACAGATGCTCTGAAAAAAATTTAGGTCCTTTCTCATGCTACTCAGGAGGTGAGACTGTGATGGGAAGCGGTGACTCTTCTGATTTGAAAAATATATATCTTTGGCTAAATAGTGCAATAATAAAGTAAAAAATATATTGTCGTATAAAATATTAATATTTGTTGGATTTTTATCCCTTTCTTCTGTACTAAATACAGCCAGTAACCACACATGCACTGTCTCTTATAGCTACAGAGCAGGTGTGCAGGTAACTGGTTACCAAGCAACGTATCGGCTGGGGATTAGAGCGCACAGTTGCATGGGCATAGCTCTGAATAATGCAGACCTTGTTAAGTGATACATTTTTCATTATCCTAGTATCACATCAAGTTCTCTACCATCTTTTCCCCCCCATCTTTAATCTAGGAAAAAATATTCCTATTAAGAACCTTGAAGAATTCTTACCATCAGATATTTCTTTTTTATTAAAAGCAATGAAAAGAACAGATTCATTATATCTTATCTATCAAACTTGTTATCTACCTAAACATCTGTTCAGTTTTTGTTGTCAAGTTTAGAAAGAATAATTATCCAACAGACCTTATAAGAAATGAATTCCAATGGAGCGAATGAACTTTACTAATGACTTGCATTTATAGCTCCTCAAGGAAAAAGTTACCTATTCTCATAATCCTGTTTATTCTTTCAAAATGAAAAGGCCTTTGGTGGTTATTTTAGATCTTAGAGGGTTTTTCAAAACTACCTCTCAACAGCCTTATGATCCTTATTAAACATATTCAAAATATATTTAAAATCTTGTAGCTCCTTAGTGCCTGAGTATAAAAAAAGGCCTCTTGCTTTTTACCTTTAATTTCCTAATTTAAGTATTAGCCTGCAATAAGGACTTGAAGTAGCAACAAAAATATTTTGTTTATCAGAAAGGTTTCTCATAATTGAAATGACATTTTTCATTTTTTTTAAAATCACAATTAAATGGGGAGTAGAAGTTAGCAGCTGGAAGGGCGGGGAGAAAGAAAAATTCAAAGGAGGCCTTATTTTCCCCATCCTTTGGAAACATTAAACAAGTGGAGGTATTTTTACACATTCCATAAACTGGCTCAGTTTTTAAAGGCTTCCTTGCAATTCTTAAGTGATTTGCCTACTCCAGCAATGAAATTTCTATGTGAAAATGGTATAAGAAGTGATTTTAGTTCAAGGGAACAAGGTAAACAGTCTTGTCCTTAATTTTAAGGTTGTGTATCCATGAGATTAATTTTATCACAAACACGGACAAATACATTTTTTTTAAGCTGGAAAAAAGCCACTGGGGCTTTGCCTCGATGATGAGTACAGCGAGGAAAGCATCTGAGCCCAGTGCTCGGGGCTGAGAGGACGGTTCTGAGACAGAGAAGCATGTTTGCACAGCCCCGTGTGAGGCTGCACACAGGCACTTGCCTAGAGAACGGAGTGGTGAGAACTTGCTGCTGACCTGGTGGCTCAGTGAAGCTCAAACCAGCAATTTGATAAAACTTCCAGCAGCTTTGAAACTGTGTCTATTATTTATGATTCAGCATCTTGAAATTCCTCTAAAGTACACTTACCATGAGCAGAACACTGAGAAAAAAAAAAAGGCAAAGTAGGTAGCTTCAAATTTCTTAGGGGAAAGAGCTATGAAAGCTATGCTTTCTCTCTTCACCTGCCCTTTTTTAGGAAAGAAATACAATAGCCTCCACACTGGGGGTAGGATGCAGAGATGACATATACGTTCTTGAAATAAAGTGGACATTTCCTTTAATTACATTTCAAATGTATATGTTTGAGACCAAGCTCATATCTAAAATAAGTATCTAAACAGATAACAAACTAATGGTTGCCAGATGGGAGAGGGGTTGGGAAATGGGTAAAAATGTTGAAGGGATTAAGAAGTACAATTTGCCAGTTATAAAAATAGTCACAGGGATGTCAAGTACAGCGTAGGAAATATAGTTATATTGTGATGACTGCGTGTGGTGCCAGATGGATCTAAACTTATTGTCGTGATCACTTTGTAAGGTACATGAGGTCTGTCCAGAAAAAGTCCAGCCACTATTAATATAACAAGAACAGTTTGTGCAATATGATGTAACCCGGCAGCCAAGGAGAGTGGACTGGAATGCGCATGTGTGAACAAGGATGACTTGACTGTACTAGACAGTGGGGGCGGTAGACGCCATTGAGTGAGCATGTGTGCTTTGTGGCCGTCACATTCAAAATGACTTAGCAAGTAGAGAAACAAACGTTGCATTAAGCTTGAACATTCCTCTGCGGAAACTATTCAGATGATTCAGAAGACTTTCAGAGATGATGCAATGGATGCAGTGAAAATAAAAGTGTGGCACAAATGCTCAAAGATGATCAAGAATCTGTTGAAAGCGACCCACGATCTGGGAGGCCTGCAACAAGCAGAGCACCTGAGGGTGTTGACTGTGTATGGGCTGCCGTCCACAAAGATTAGTGACTGACAGTGCGAGAAGTGGAAGCTGATCTGGGGATTCCAAAAACTACTTTGTCTGAGATTTTGATGCAGGATCTTGGCATGAAACACGTGGCAGAATTTGTTTCACAGTTTCTGCTATCAGAGCAGAAGGAACATCGTGCTGCAGTTGCTAATGACTTGATTCAAACCGCTACCAATAAACCAGATTTCCTCAAGAGGGTCATAACTGGAGATGAATCCCGGGTCTACAGCTATGACCTGGAAACAAAGGCCCAGACATTCCAATGGAAGTCACCTGCTTCTCCACGCCCAAAGAAGGCACGGCAAAGTCTCAGCAAGATCAAGACCATGTTTACTGTATTTTTTGATTGAGAAGGTGTTGTCCACCACTAGTATGCTCCTCCAGTCCAAATAACTAACAAGGATACTACCTTAATGTTCTTCTTTGGTTGAGAGATGAAATACAATGAAAATGGCCACAGCTATGGGGAACTGGTGACTGGCATCTTCATCACGACGACAGGCCTGCTCATGCATCACATCCTGTGCAGTTTTTTGTTGAAACATCAAATCACCCAGGTGACTCAGCCCCCCTACAGCCCAGACTTGATGCCCTGCAACTTCAGGCTTGTCCCAAAACTAAAATCGCCTTTGAAAGGGAAGAGATTTCAGGTCATCGATGAGATTCAGGAAAATATGACGGGGCAGCTGATGGCAATTAGAACCATGTGAGGTCCCAAGGTGCCTACTTTGAAGGGGACTGAGGCATCATTGACCTTTGTACAGTGTTTCTTGTATCTTGTATCTTCTTCAGTAAATGTCTCTGTTTTTCATAGTGCATGGCTGGACACTTTCTGGGCAGACCTCATCAATCCATAAATGTGTAACTACTATGTTGTACACCTGAAACTAATACAATATTGTATGTCGACTGTAATTGAAAAACAAATTTAAAAAATACAATAAGGATCTGGAATCCATCCATACCCCTCCAAAAGAGCAAAGTGAAACAGCTGCTTTCAGTTTTCAAGATGCTGCCGTAAGGTATACAGTCGTGTTTCCTCCCTCGCCGTTTTTCTGATTTGTCCCTCGTCTACCCAGTTCTTTCCTGATAAGATTGTTGCTATGCTGTCTGCATGTGAAAAGGTCTTTTGACTAGTATGCCATCAGAGTTGTTTTTTTAAAACACACAGTAACTATAGGCTATTAGATCTGCTCAGCTTTCACTGTGTTCTATGATTTCTCTGCTAAAATGAAACTCACTCTCTCTAACTACTGCAGGTTGGTGACTCAAGTATCAGATCTATGTACAGTCTTCTTATAACTAATAGCTAATTTAATTGTAATTTCCTCATACATGTCATTTCAACCAAAATCACACTTGAATGTATTCATTACAAGAAATCACAACTTATCACAGAAATCTGTGATGACCCAAAACACAGGTAGGTTTATACACATACATCCATGGCCCCCACTCATACAATAATCATGTAATAAAGACATAACACAAGCTAGGCACAATTTTGAAACTAAATTTTTCTAAAACCATTCATTGTCTGTCTAGTGTGACTTGTTAGTTATATTCTTTATTCCAGCACGGACTCTAACATTATTTGCCAAAAATTGTCTCCAGTTCTCAGAATGAGGTTGTCAGTGAGGGAGAAAACATGGTTTGTAAGCCTGTTTTCTTTCGGAATATTTCATGCAGAAAACCACTGGGTGACGCTTCAAAACTGAATCTTCAGACTTACAAATGAGCAAATACTGCCTACCCTACTGCTAGTAAGAGGTCTCTATGTACAATTGCTTTTTTCTTTACAATGAAAAACATCAGAATTTATCATCTGCCGTATGTAAAAATCAATAATAAATTCATATACGTTTGTGAGAACCAAAACGAATTGATGGCACCCTCCCACCGTTAGTCCTCCTCCTCCTGTCCCCTTGGAGCTGCCCAAGAGTCAAGGTCAAGTTAGTTTGCTTGCTTTGTTCAGCAAAGAAAATGCTTGGTTTTGCCTTGAGGTCCAAATATATTAAAAGGTACAAAACCTTCTACTCCACTCTAAACACTGCATCAACTGTTTCCCCCCGCCCAAAAAATTTAGATGCAATTTAAACACTATTTTCAGGGTGGACACCTAAATAATTACATTTTCAGTTTATTACATTTTCTTATGCTGCTTGAATCTTTTTAGAAATAGGGCGGGCCCAAAATTACATTACCGAGAGAAAATTTATTAGAATGTCTACTACGCCCATATTTAAAATGTCAGCTTCAGGATTCATCAGCTTTTGTCAGTTCTCCTGTGCACTGAACATGGTACTCAGCAAAGTCTTTCTGAACAAAATCTGCCAGAGTCTTGAGGGGCAGACCTGGGGGCAGGAGAGAGAGATGCCTGTGGTTAGATCCGGTTGCGGTTAAAGGAAGGATGACTGGATCAGACCCCGGGACTGAAGAACCCCTGAGACGGAAAGAAATGCAGCTCACCGCCCACTCCAGACAGGCCAGGAGCGCCTGCAATTGTCTCCCCCTGGACCCCCAAGGAAGAACTATTCCCCGGAGAAGCAGAGAAAGGGTGTCAAATCTTCCCTTGCACTCACACTACCAATACTGTTTTGCCATTTACTAACAAATTCTCTGGGCTATCAGAATGCGTCCTTTCCCTTATCAACTACAAGTTTAGCCTCACAGGTGGGTATTTATGGATATGCATAAAAGAGAACAATGTTTCTCAAGTACATTCTCGTACCCTATAGTTTACGTGCATTTTCTTATCCCCTCTACACTATGGTATTCCTCTTGTATACGAGACGCACAAAATACAAAACTCAAAAAGACCGAGTTAAGACCCTTGGGCAAAGAAACATATGCCAAAAAAATTGGTCTGGGATTCAAATTTCGGTTGGATTCCCAAGGCCCCATTCTTTCTGCAGTATAATGGGGGCTGGCGAGATACAGATTTCCTCACAAGCTGAGGAAATTGAATTTGGCATTGAATAGCGTCATCCAACTCTTACCTCTGAAAATAGTTTTGGCAGCTTCTCAAGTAACTGATCTGCGTTTTGTTGTGTAACATCCATTTCTGTTTGACAACATTTCCAATATCTAAGTACGCGGAAGATTTGGTTGATCTGCTGACATTTAAATTAGGTTTTGTGCGTCTTTACTTCCAACAATTTTAGGTCATTGAATTTCAGAGCAGAGTCATAATTATAAAGAAGTGTTTTCTTCCACATGTAAAAAAACTACCATATTATATATAGAAAAAGAGGCCAAGGATGAAAGTTCTGAAACCATATACTTCTTATAGCAGGGTCCAGCAAACTCCTGTATCAAAATCACCTTAGGAGATTGTTAAAATGTAGGTTCCTGAACGCTATCCCAGAGCGCTATGTACTGATTCCAGATACATAAAGTCTGTCCAGAAAAAGTCCAGCCATTGTTAATACAACAGGAACGGTTCGTGCCACATCAGGGTAGCCTGGCAGCCAAGGAGAGTGGACTGGAATGTGCATGTGTGAACAAGGATGACTTCACTGTACTAGTCAGTGGGGGCAGTAGACGCCAATGAGTGAGCATGTGTATTGTGTGGCTGTCGCATTCCTGAGTGAGTAGAGCAACGAACCTGTATCAAATTTTGTGTTAAGCTTGACATTCCTCCATAGAAACTATTCAGATGATTCAGAAGGCCACAGCTATGGGCAACTGGTGATTGGTAACTTCATCACAACAATGATGCTGGATACTTTCTGGACAGACTATTATATATGTGTACATATACACACATATATATATATAATCTCTCCCCCCAAAAAAATATATATTCTCCCCCCAAAAAAACAACCTAGTCCATAACCTAATACCTTTTCACTTGGGAAAGTTTTATATATAGACCTCCAAAGAACTTCTAGTAATAATAAATATAAATAAAAAGAAACTATGAAGCTTCATTGGTACTGTATAAAGGAAATCTATCAAAAATTTAAGAGATTTTTTTAAAAAAATGCTTCTAATGCCAATAATTGTAGAAGGATCCTATGACTTAAAAATGTAACAGAATCAGTGATAACAAAGGTTTTTCTTTTATTCTGACCCTTTTCTTGGTAAGGATGACATAGTGATTTCTAATTCTGCTCCAAAGATAAATCAGCTTTCCCAAGAAATTCTTCTCAAGAATTTCCAGACAAACTGAATTGGGTCTCATTTCACTCTCATGAAACAATGATATTATATATGTGAATTAAATAATGCGTAAAACAAAGAACCTCCTGTTACCATGAATTTCATATCAATGTAAAAGAAATGCACAGTAAGTACTCAGGGGAATGAGTCTCCCAAGAATGTGCCACTTTGGCATGTGGATTATTTTGACCTGAAGATAATCTAGGACCCAAAGACTCAAGAAGAGGTTTTTACCTCCCTTTAACTGCTAAAAGAAGTTAAAGGGCTTAGTCCAGTAAGGGAGCTATCACCAGAGAAAACTGCAAAGAATGTGAGCTAGGTGTGGTGGGCTGGGGTGAGGGGGACTCAGCAAGACCTGTTTGTTTGGAGCCCTGCCCGTTCCATCACCTCAGCATGGCAGGACAAACCTTTGTTTACCAAACATTTGCTTTTCCCATCCTCCTGTGAATTGTCCTCTTTGCCTCTGAAGCCCCAGAACCCTTCCCCTTCTCCTTAGCTCAGATGGCATGTAATCCTTTTTTGCCTGACTCCCTGTGGGCCTCATACTATTATGGGGCCCCCCAATAATCAGACTTGTTTTTCTCCTGTTAATCTGTTTCATGTCAATTTAATTATCAGACCAGCCAGAAACACCTAGAAGGGTGGAGGAAAACCGTTTCCTCCCCAACAGGACATGCATGATAAAACGTATTCTTCATAAGCAGCACTGACTCATCCTTTGATAATATTCTCTTGCTGCCCATTTTTAATCTACTCAGATTTCTGGGATAATTGTGTGCTCCAACCTCTGATCTTCACCCAGCACAACAGGGCTACCTCCATCCTCTCTCGAGCCTACATGGCATACTTTCATAGAAAAAAAACCCTAGAGCTACATTTAAAATGCACATTTTAATCAATGGCCAAGATTTGAAAAGGGCAGTATGTATAATGCTCATTCTCCCTCCACCTCTGCAGAAAAGGATGGGCAAGATTTACATACTGCTTAACTTCATCACAAATGATGTTTCTGCAATAATTTACAGTTTTGTTCAGCTCCTAGTTTTAACAAAGTCAGATTCTCAAATAATTGGCTGTAAGGTTACAAAGGATGTAACATGTTCGGTTTCATTCCCTGCACCTCTGCCCCATAATCTGTGTCTATGTCAAAAGAATAATTGGGAGTCGAAACAAAGCTGATAATTATACATGTTTTCATGCCTTAGGTAAACAGTCTTACGACTGGCAGATTCCATAGGATTGCTTTTATGTTCTCTTCTCCCTCAGCTCCAACACAGATTTTTAAGAGATTGGAAATCAAAGATCCTGGTTTGATTTAATCTAACAATTGCATAGTGTGTTTAATTATTGTCTTAACCCCAAAGTGTGATAGAGGGTGAATTCCTGGTATGGGAGAAGGAACAAGGTATATGGAGTATAAGTCCTGACAGTTGGTTTTTTGTGTTTCTTTGTTTGTTTGTTTGTTTTTTATACTGCAAGTGGGGGATTTAGGCTTTGATTGCTGAGGCATCCATTTCAAAGACCCATCCACTTCAAAGATGGCTGTCTCCAAAGAAGACATTGCCAGCCACAGGACTAGGTAAACCACCAGGCTGTCTTCCCTAACGGAGGCTCCTTTGTTTGAGAGACTTTGGTTGATTTCAGTAACTGACCATTTTGGATACTTTTTTTCTCTTCCCACTCTTTAAATTCCTGTTTATCTTTTAAACTCACCTTTAAAGAGTAAGCCACAAGTTCCTAGGCAACCACTCTCAAGCCCAATAAAAGCAGAACCCGAAGCCCAGGCCTGTTCTCGTTCTCTCTCCCTCTCTCTCTTTTCTCATTCTCTCTCTCTCTCTCTCCCTCCCCCCCTTCCTCTGTCCACAACATCCCCTTGCCCCTAGGTGTGCTATGTAATTTCCAGGTCTTATAACTAATCAAGTATATCTTTTCAAAGTTTTCTGATGAGTATTCTTTATAATAAGAACCACAAGGGCCAGTCCAACCACAGCATTGGTTATCGAAAGGCTGAGACCACAACGAAACAGAATCACTGAGAGACACTGATGTGGCTGTGAGAACCTATGTTCTCACCTTCCCTCCTCCACAAACAGCTCTTCAGCCCAGATGTACCTTCTCCTACAAGGCAGGAATCCAGAACCCTTTTACTGTGATGGTTAATGAGCCTCACTCCCAGAGAACACACACAGCAGCTTTTTCCACATTACAGAAAACATTCTTAGCCTAACAGAAACACAGAAGAGGGCAGCTGTCATGAAAAAAGGGGCACTGAGGGAAATAATCCTCCAACAATTCCAAGTTGGGCAAACCCAACAACTCACAGCCACCTGGCAAGGAAGCCCAGTGATGGTGCCTGCCATCCCTTCATTGGTTAGGGTCTCTGCTAAGTTCAAGAACACAAAGCATTTAAGATCATACACCATGACCAAGTGGGTTTCATCCCAGGGATGCAAGGATGGTACAATATTCGCAAATCAATAAACGTAACACATCACATAAACAAAAGCAAAGACAAGAATCACACGATCATATCAATAGATGCGGAGAAAGCATTCAATAAAGTACAGCACCCATTTATGATAAAAACACTCAGCAAAGTGGGAATAGAGGGAGCATTTCTCAACATAATAAAGGCCATATATGAGAGACCTACAGCCAACATCATACTCAATGGGCTAAAACTAAAATCTTTCCCACTAAGATCAGGAACAAGACAAGGCTGTCCACGATCACCACTTCTATTCAATATAGTATTGGAAGTTTTAGCTACAGCAATCAGACAAGAAAAGGAAATAAAAGGCATCCAAGTTGGGAAGGAGGAAACAAAACTGTCATTGTTTGCAATGACATGACAGTGTACATAGCAAATCCTATAGATCCTGCCAAAAAACTATTCTACCTAATAAATGAATTTGGCAAAACAGCGGGATACAAAGTCAATATCCAGAAATCAAAGGCATTTTTGTATGCCAACAATGAAACATCAGAAGCAGAAATCAGAAAAAAAATCCCATTTGATATTGCAACAAAAAAAAAAATAAAATACCTAGGAATAAACCTAACCAAAGAGGTAAAAGACCTGTACTCAGAAAACTACGCAACACTGAAGAAATCATGGAAGACACAAACAAATGGAAACATATACCATGCTCATGGATCGGAAAAATCAACATCATCAAAATGTCCATACGACCCAAAGCAATTTATAGATTCAATGCAATCCCTATCAAAGTACCAATGGCATATTTCACAGATACAGAACAAACACCTCAAAAATTTATATGGAATCATAAACAACCCCGAATATCTGCTGCAATTTTGAGAAAGAAGAGCAAAGTAGGAGGGACCACAATACTTAATATCAAACTGTGTTACAAGGCCACTGTAATCAAAACAGCTTGGTACTGGCATAAAAACAGACAGATAGACCAATAGAACAGAATAGAGAGCCCAGAAATAAACCCAAGTCTCTATGGTCAATTAATTTTTGACAAAGAGAGCAACAGCATAAAATGGAGTAAAAATAGCCTCTTCAACAAATGGTGTTGGGAAATCTGGACAGCTACATGCAAAAAAATGAAACTCAAGCACCAACTTACATCATACACAAAAATAAATTCAAGGTAGATAAAAGACTTAAATATGAGTCATGACGCCATAAAAGTCCTAAGGAAAACATTGGTAGAAAAATCTCAGATGTTCACGCAGCAATATTTTCACTGATATGTACCCTAGAACAAGTGACATAAAGCAAAGAATAAACAAATGGGACCTCATCAAAATGAAAAGCTTCTGCACGGCTAAAGAAAACAGTATTAAAATAAAAAGAGAACCAACCATATCAGAAAACATATTTGCCAATGATACCTCAGAAAAGGGTTTGATCTCCAAAATGTATAAAGAACTCATATGACTCCACTCCAGGAAGACAAACAACCCAATTAAAAAGGCAAAAGACTTGAACAGACACTTCTCCAAGGAGGACATACAGAGGGCCCAGAGACATATGAAAAGATGCTCAGCATCATTAGCCATCAGAGAGATGCAAATTAAAACCACAATGAGATACCACCTCACACCGGTCAGAATGGCCATCATAAACAAATCAACAAACAAGTGTTGGAGAGGATGTGGAGAAAAGGGAACCCTAGTGCACTGTTGGTGGGAATGCAGACTGGTGAAGCCACTGTGGAAAACAGTATGGAATTTACTCAGAAAACTAAAAATGGAACTGCCTTTTGACCCAGCAATTCCACTGCTGGGATTATACCCTAAGAGCCCTGAATCACCAATCCAAAAGAAGCTATGCACCCCAATGTTCATAGCAGCACAATTTACAATAGCCAAGTTCTGGAAGCAACCTAAGTGCCCATCAGCAAATTAGTGGATCAAGAAACTATGGTACATTCACACAATGGAATTCCACACAGCAGAGAGAAAGAAGGAGCTTATGCCCTTTGTGACAGCATGGATGGCACTGGAGAGCATTATGCTAAGCGAAATAAGCCAGGCAGTGAGGGACAAATACCATATGATCTCACCTTTAACTGGAACATAATCAACAAAAGAAGAAAGCAAGCAAAATATAACCAGAGACATTGAAATTAAGAACAGTCTAACAATCACCAGAGGGGAGGGGGAAGGGGATTGTGGGGAGAAGGGTTTTCAGGATCTACTATAAAGGACACATGGACAGAACCAAGGGGGAGGGTGGAAGCAAGGGAGGGAGGTGGGTTTGGATGGGGTGGGGGGAGGGAAGGGGAGAAAATGCAGACAACTGTAATTGAAGAACAATAAAGTGATTAAAAAAAAAGAACACAAAGCACTTAAAGTCAATTATTGCTGTCCACTCTCAGGTGTAGCCTAACTTCCTTGTGTATGGCAGCCTCCTACTCTCCCTGGTTAACCAGGATGCCCATTCTGATGTCCATGTTTTCCTATTTTTCTTTTTGCTATAAGAAATTATCTGCCCTCCTCCATATTCCATCCAGGGCCTGTGTGACAGGCTCACTCACTGAGCCATAATACTGATGGATGATAATTGCTCCATGTGGTCCTCCTTCCTAAGATATATGACTATTTTTAAAAGGGGCCTTTAATATCTTTACCCAAAGACATAGCAATGTAGAAATTCCAGATACTCAGCATGATGTGCATGACAGGTGAGAAAGAAATGTGTCTACTGGCATCTCTCAAATCATCCCTTATACACTTGTACTATATTCAGGGTGCACAGGCAATGAGGCATCACTATCCTCTTCATATGCTCCAAGGACAGACTCATTTACAAATCCTCTGTTGAGATTCTAAAAGGTTGAGGACCCGATTGAAGGCAGAGTATGAGCCAATCAGAAGTACAAACAAAACAGAGTGGTGACTGCTAATGTATTATCACACCTGTATGTGCCCCATTAAAGTCAATTGCATGGGACAACTTTTGCCAGACTTTCTTAGAAACTGTCACCCCACACAAACATCACATGCACTACAATACAGAAGAAAGCGCTTCCAGTTACTCCCTGTGTGACCTCTGATGGGCACAGACCCACTCTGGACCTCAGGTTCCCCATGAACTAGAGATTACAATACCCACCATTCAGGGCTATTGTGAGAAATGTGAAGATTTATAAACAGGAACCTCATTTAAACTGGAGTTGGGAGGGCCTGCAGGGAGAGCTCTCACCTCCTATCACCTCTGAAAGGAGGGTGTTTTTCAACTCTGCTACTCCAGTAGAAAGGAGGAGGATCTTCTCTTCTCCCTGCAACCACTCAGCCAATGAAAGATTGCTATAGTGCAGCCAATGAAAAGCCGCCACGCTTCTAACTCCCAATTTCCTCCAATGAGCTCTCTGTTTACAACCACCCTTCTTAACTCCTCCTTTCTTCTATAAAATAGTCCCTCTCTTTTGTTCTCTAGACTTGAATGTGGTGTGCCATTAGACTATATGTCCTGAATTGCAATTCTTTGCTGTTCCTGAATAAACCTATTTTGCTGGAACAATGTATGGCTATTTATTTAAAGTCAAAAGGAATAAATGAGCTGGTACCTGTGAAAGCAGCATGCCTGGAGTCTGACACATAGTAGAAGAGCAACAAATGTCACTCTTCTTTACCCCAACGTCAGATTCATTTCTTATCTGATACCCTTTTTATACAAACTTGGATACCCATAAAAGTTCCTATTTTTCTCTTCTCCATAACTACTCCTTCACACCTCTTGGGAAAACCAATCAATCTATTTCCCTGGGTTCTTTCCCTGCTGACCATAGCAATAGATATATGGAAGGCTCCATGTGATCTTACCCTTCCTCAACCAGGACCTTCTAAGAACAGCCTCCTGGGCTTGCACTCGGTGCTGTGATGGCCTCCACCTATCCAGAGCAAGGATAGGGCCTGGTCCACCCAAACCTTCCAATCCAATGGAGACAACTGCTAAATACATAGCTTATTAGAAGACAATGTGAGACTGTGTACTTTTAGTGTGTATTATGTTACAGATTCTAAGTAATAAGTAATACTAGCTAAAGTAATGAGTGCTTGCAATGAGCCAAGCACTGCTGTAAGTACTGCCGAGAGATACAGAGAGATAGAGAAACAGATATGGTAGTAGCGATATTCCAATTTCATAGATAAGAAAGTGGAGACAGAGAAAAATCAGGCAGTCTGCTCAGGAGCACACCGTCATGTTTGGTACAGTCAATAGAAATGTTCACAACGTTGCACTGAGCACAGCTCAGAGCAGCGGATTAGTGTGAGATTCTTAAGGGCAGGAATAAAATCATCCTGATTTTTATTTCCATAGTAGACAGTTTGTCCACGTGTGGGGATTAGCTGACTAAATGAATGAAAGAAGTCTTGTTAAATGATATGGGGCTTGGTAATTAAAGTATAGAAGAGCCAAGAAAAGGCTCCTCATGGCAGGCAGAGTAGCAGGCCCCTGCACTCAGAGGCTGGGTTTAACATAACTATAGCCAGAAACCAAGAAGATTGACCTTAATGAAGCCCCAGGCTTGCCCTGAGGATAATGATAAATACTGATGGGTAGACCTGATAGATGGAGATAATAGGGAAGCTTTAAAAGCTTAAGCAGAAAAGTATAGTGTTGACACCATGGGCCAGAGGGACCATCCATAAATCCTCCAGCAAGGAAACAATCTGAGACAAGCAGCGTTTCAGAAAGACTGATGTGGCAGAAGTGAAAAATTGGAAGGAAGCAGAATCATCCAGGTGTGTGATCGGGAGGGGGTGAATTTGGGTTTGCCAAATGGTTGAATCAGAAGGGAGAGCTGCAAGAGCCAAAGCAGAGAGAAACATCAATTCAACGATTACTGAGTATCTGGAATGGTGCAAGGGGCTGAGGCTAAAAAACTGAATAAAACATAATCCTAGGTGACTATTCACCAACAAGATGAACGTGAAGTTGAAAGATATCAGCCAAGATGATGTCCAGGTAATTAGATTAGAAGGGGTACCATCCCAGACCTAAGATCAGAAGGGTGAGATACTAATTCCAGATGTGTAACTTGATGGGGGGGACAACTCCCATTTTTGTCCAATCCCTTCATAAGCAGTAATCTCTCTGGTAAGATCTGAAGCTTCTCCTTCAAAGGAGCCATATCACTCACATCTTTTGAGATACCTAGGACAGTATTGGAAATCAAGAAATCATATGATGAATACCTATGATCAATTAACTAAATGTCATGAAATCCAACAAGAATTTCTTGCTTAAAATTATTACAATAACCTAGTTTCTCTCCATTCCATTCCCTCGTCATCACTCTACAGTCCCCTCCCCCACCAACCTTTTCTCTTGTCCTTCACAATTACCTCCATACTGTTGACAGGACACATTGCCTGCCACTTCAAGCCATCTGGTACACTGTTTTTGTATTTCAGAGTCCCTATCAATTCAGAAAGATCATCTTTCTTATGCTTTCATAAAGGTTAACATGATGAAGGAAAGGACTGTATTTTAGGAGCTACTGTTGGTAAGTGTTAGGAAGGCACACTGTGTTGGCACTCAGATTCTGTCCCTGACCTTCTGACTTCAGCATTGCCTTTCTCCGTGCCTGAACTGCTCCATTCATCAGTGGGAAATGCTCTGCTCTGATAAACTCGCCCAAAGAAGGGATCCAGAACCCAGCACAGGCTGGATTAATGAAAAATATCCACAATGGGTAGGAAGTAACTCTCTAGCATGCCGTCTCACAGGTGATGCTAAATGCCACACAGGGAAGGCAGGTGCTATTAAAACCATGGACTGCCAGCCCCTTACAATCTATAGATACATGATGGGGGACAAGACGCCAGTCAAAAGGCTGGTGAAGTTCCTCAGAGCATCATTTTCCACTGCAACGATCCAAGAAACAGAAGAAATGGGACGAAAAATGGGTTTCAATTCTCTTACAAACTCCAGTCAATTGACACTAAGTGCCTAGAGCCCTGTGTCAAAGACTTGGGGGCTGTTGTGGGCTTCCTAGTATTTTGTGATGAACTGGTGGTGATACCCAGCATAGGGAGGGAGAGCAGATGATATGTGTGCTGTTTGGACAGAGCTGTCCAAACCCCACCTCCATAATCAGAATGAATAGTCTAAAGGATTGAGTGAAATTAGCTGTAAAGCTTCTGGAGGATGCCAGCGAATCTAACCTGTGAGGGTTTTCTGAATCATCCCCACAAAGTGCAGGGCACCATGATTACAAAGGGGAGCCTCACAGTGAAGGAGAAAGAGGACAGAGGAGAAAATCAAAAGGCCTGCCAGCCTTCTACAAACTGGCTCTAAAGTCTTGGGCAAAACATTTTACTTGCTTGGATTTCCATATGCTCATCTGAAAATGGGCAAAGGGCATGCACTTTCTGATACAAAAATGCATGTTTGTTTTTTTTAATTGTCCATATTTACTATTTATTCCTACGCGTGTGCGTGAGCACACACACACACACACACAAGTTGAATCACGTCAAGATGTATGGATCATTTTGGGGAAACAAGTCTACCTTGAAGATGAAAATAGAAGTGATCACAGTTAAACCACATTATCTATATATTGGACATTATTAAATCTAAACTTTGCTCTTTCTTCCCCCATTTTATAAGTCTTGCTATATTTACCTTCCCTAGATGCCAGCCTTAAGAAATATAAGTAATGTTGGCACTGGCTACCAAATGATGAACTACTGTGTAGGCGCTGAGAGTACTGAGGGAGAAAGAGGTTATCATTAGTTCCCAGGTTTCAAATTTCTAGATGGGAGGGTGGTATACAGGAGAAGGTACTTAAGAGAAAAGACTCTCTTGGATTCCGATATTTTGATCTTGAGGCACTTAGGAGACACCTGAATAAAACTGTCCAGTTGGATACGTGAGTCTAAAGCTTGGGAGAAGACTCTAGGCCAGAGATAAAATTCAGGAGTCATTGATATATTAATGCTAATTGATATAGTAATGAGAACGGGTTAGATCAACCAAGAAGGAGAGTATGCAGAATGAGGAAAATAGTTTGCTTAGAATAAAAGCAAAGCCAGAATTCAACTGATAAGCACTAGGAGATGCCCCGAGAGAACGAAGACGGGATAGGCTGCGAGGTGCCATGACAATCAGGGGAGCGAGGTTTCACAGAAGCCAACAGAACAGAGAGTTTGATGAAATAGTGTCAAATAGCAGAAAAATCAAGAGAGGGACATAAAAAAATAAAGTCCAAGTGATTTGGTAATTAAAAGACATTGGGAATGTTAGCAAGAACTATGTCTATAGAACAGAGTAAGAGAATGCAAATGGAAATGAGGAAAAGAGTATTTTACTTTTATTGGGAGGAGTCTGAAGGATTGTGTGGGTGGGGCAAAGAAGGAAAATGAAAAGCTAGTGGTACAGGGCAATAAATTCTTGCTCTTTTCCGCTGCCTGCCCGGATGAAGGTGGGCTATTTTTTATTTACTGGCATGAGTCTATGAAAGGTTGATTTCAAGTCACTCATTTCTGGGAGAACTGACAAATGACACTAAGAAAATAACTTCACATCTCTGAAAGAAGGGACCTTCCGAATCCCATTCCCTTGTCTGTTGAGCCACATCTGTCAGGTCTTAACACAATCGTTCAGCTTCTTTGTTGATCCATTTCTTTAGCTGTGGAATGGAAAAATAATTCCCTTTTAATTGGATCCTGAAGTGCTAAGGGCTTTTCAGACTGTTCGGAGACTCTGCAGTGTTAAGAGACAATATCCTAGCTCAGAAATTCCACAGCAACTTTGTCCTACTACCAAGAAAGGCACTTCTCTCTTTCCTGTGAAATCCACAATCCAAACGCTTAAGATGGAAATGTCTTCACACAGGTTTGTTTGGCTTTGCATCCTGAACTATTTCCTTGCCTCTACAATATGCAAAGCAAAGTGGAGAACTGAGGAAATCATCAATGCAGCTCCCAAGGCAAAGTTGGCCTCAGACTATTCATTTGTTTGACCAGAAAACTTTATAAAACTAAATTTCTGCTGCAGAGGAAGTGGCTTTTTGTCTATCGGGTCTGTGCAGGTTCATTTGAATTCTCTGTTTCTCTCCCCTTGAAGTTCAGCCTCTACCAATTCTGTGTCTCCCAGGTGCTGTCGTTAGCAGCTATACATCCCTGCTTGTAAATAAACCGCAACTGTCTGCTGGAAATTTCCACTCGCATATCCAGCCATCTCACCAAATGTAACACACCTAAAATCAAATCCATCAATCTCTCCCCTAAAACTGGCTCGTTCCCAGGCTCTCCTATTTCTGTCCATTGACATCACTCTCCCCATCACCCTGGCTTAGATCCTCAGCATCACGTCTGCGTACTCACTCTCCCTTGTCGTCTGCATCTATTCCCCCCGCCTTAAAATTTTCCGTTGAAACGCTTGGCCCACTTATCCCTTCTAGTTGGCAGTTTTGTAGACATCACATGTGCCAGACACTGTGCTGAGTACTTTACAAACCTTACCTCACTTAATCCTCATGACGACCCAGTGAGGAGGTTGATGGGACTTCCCTCACTCTGCAGATGGGAAAACTGTGGTTCAGACGGCTATGGGGGCTGTTATAGACTGAATGATTGTGTCCCTTCTAAATTCGTATGTTGAAGCCCTGACCCCAAAAGTTGGGAAACAGGGCCTTGTTGAGGAGTAATAAAGGTTAAATGAGGTCAGGAGGAGGAAGCCTTAATCTGATGAGGCTGGTGCCCTGGCAAGACGAGGAAGAAGAACTGAGAGCCCAGAGCATTCTCTCTCCCTCTCCCTCTCTTTCAATCTCTCTCTCTCTCATGTGAGAACACAGCAAGAAGGCATCCATCTACCAAGCCAAAAAGAGAGCTCTTACAAAGAACTGAATCACCCAGCACCTTGACCTTGTATTTTCCAACCTCTAAAACTGTGAGAAAACAGCTTTCTATTGTTTAAGCCATCCAGTCTATGGTACTTTGTGATGCCAGGCCAAGCTGACTAAGACAGATACCACAGCCGCCCCAATATTAGGAGACAGAGGTAGGGTCCCAAGCCAGGTCCAGCCATCTCCAGAGAGCACGTCCTGAGCCACCACACTGAACACCCCCCGGGCCAGCTCCCTCTCTTAGGCCCTCCTCACCACTCAAGAAAAGCTCAGCCCTTTGCTTCAAAATTTTCTTGCCTTCCTCCAGGTAACCTGAGCATGCAGGTTCATGTTCCTCAAACACCACTTGGGTCAGATCATTCCTCTGATAAAAAGTTTTCAGTGCCCGCCCCCCTCAACTGGCTACAAAAGCAGGTTTAATTTCTTTTACTAGACCCCCAAGTTGTCTCCAAGTCGGCCCTAGCTTTCTTATCCAGCCCTACGTCCCCTTGATGCCTATTCCCAAGGCATGTTTCTGGTTACCAAAGTGGCATAAATTATTTGTCTGTGAGTTCCAATGAGGGCAGGAGCTTCGTCCCGTCTCTGTGTGAGCATGTAGTAAGTGGCCAATAAATAATTGTTCAATGAATGAATGAATGAATGAATTGGTTTTTGGTATTCACCTGGCCTGCCATCTGCAGTTTACCCAGCCATCAGGACCAAGCACAGATCCACCTAAATGACAATGGCCTCTCAATCACCCCAGCCCACCATGATCCCACCCTTCTCCAAGCCCCTACTTGAGACTTTTCTGTCGCCAAAACTCACTGGATGTATATCCTTACTAGAAGGAATCAACACAATTATCCCTGTTCAAGAATGTTCATTTTTGCATTGTTTGGAATAACAAAACATTGGTAACAACCTGTGGCAGAGACTGCCGGCTGCCTCTCCAATTCTCTTCTATTGTTTTTCTTTATTACAAAAATTCTGATCTTTAGTTGGACCTACTTATTGTCACCCAACTTAAATTTTTTTCCTCAGCCTTCCTTACAGTTAACTATGGCCACAGGACTAAATTTGGGTCAATGAGGAAGAGACAGGCCTTTCTCTACCATATTCTCAGTCCCATTACCTGGAATTCAGATGTGGTTCTGGGACTCTAGCAGCCACATTGGACCATGAGGACAAGGACTTGCCAGGACAGTAAGCTAGGAAGAGCCTGGATAACAACCAGTATCATGGAGCTGCCATGGCATCCCTACATTGTCTGCCCTTAGCCTTCTTTTTCGTGAGGGAAAATGCACTTCTATCTTGTTTGTACCATTGTTATTTAAGTTTCTCCATTTAATGCAACCAAACTGCAACATACTGCAAATGCCAATCACTAGAGAAATGAACAAATAAAAGTATGTCGATATGAAGGTATTTGAAAGAAAGAACAAGATCATTTGATCAGTCAACCTATCCACCTACCTACTTATCCCTCTATTTATCTGAGAGAAAAATAAGCCGTATGTGCATTATAATACTTTAACATAAAAGAACAAATTTATGTATTACTTGTACAGCAAATGACCAAAAAAAGTTTAATCATAAAAATTGCTAAATATTTCTACTCTGTGTATACTTTGCCCCCCTCAATAATGTTTAAAACTTCCCCAAGGCAGAGATAAGAACTTTTATTTTCTTTGTGTCTGCCACTCTCTCTAGCACGTAATAGGCCCTCATATTTGATTAGCTAAAATCTATGGGAATTTGTCAAACACTGACTATCGGAACAGAAAACAAAGGTAAATGGTGGTGGGGAGCAGGGACTTAAAGAAGGAAATCCCTCATCCATCATAACTTTACAATGTTTTATAGTCTGAAATGTGATTAACTGTCTATTATCAGCCCAAACATAAGAGACTTTATACTTGATTAAATATTAATATACTTCACTTGCCTTACAACCCCCTACTCCCTACCCCCACCAAATTTAATTCACTTTTCAGCTTAAAAAGTAACTATTTTGAATTCTACAATGAGAGGAAAATGGGTGGTGGTGAAACTCAACAGTAAGCAAAGCTGAAGGAAGCAAAATAAAAATATAAATAGGAATAAAATTGAATTTCTCGAAAACATGCGGTTTGAGAGATGAAATAATACATATTCATCCATAGATTTACCAGGTTAAACTTTACTCTTACCCAATACATTTAGTAGGTACATTCCACAAGACAAAATTCTCGCCCTCCGCAATGGAAATCCGCCCTAATTTTGTGCTCTTCACCAGCAGATTTTGTTTGGAGCCCTCTAAGAAGTAATAGGGCACAGCATAGACATTTATTGGAAAAACCAGCTCTTGTTTATTTCATAATTATACACTTGACATTTAGAAACTCCTGCTTGTTACTAATCGCTTAATTAGGTACCCCAAAGTTCATAAAAAATCACAGGTTTAACTTTACCTTAAAAGATCCTTTAACTCCTCTTGCTCTGAAATTCGGTCTCACCCACGATGCAGTGCATGCAATGACAGCCTGGACGAGGGACTGTCAGCGCTAATAGACCTCAGTTAAAGAACAGAAATCTAAACACGCAATGACCTGATTTTTTTTTTTAATCTGTGGCCATGGAAAGAAGGTGTGGAACAGATAAATCAATAATGACTGACCAAAAGAACCCACAAACAAACCCTAACTGTTGACTTTATTTGGCAAATCATTAAATAAAGCGTGCCTTAATGGAGATTTACATAAATAGTCTGAATGGTGAGTGACCTTCAGGAAAATTCCTTTTAGGACAGAGGGCTTTGCATCTCTCTCAGAGACGTTTGACAAGGGCATGCCTCTCAGCTGCAAGTCTTCCCTGCTGCTGGTTTCATCTAGATCATCAGGGTTTTCCTAACTATGCGTAATTCTTTGCTAAAGCAAACAGCATATTTGTTGCATTTTGGCAGTTACAAACACACATACACACAATACCCCAAATAATTATGCCTAGGAGTGCAAACTAGAAAACCACTGGGGCTTTGTTTGTTTGTTTGTTTTCTTATGAACAATCAATAATATAGAGAGAAAGCAAGAATGACTTTAATCATAAAAGGGTACCATAGAAATGTAGAATATTACTCCAAGTCAATACTTTCCCAAATGAGTTACTAAAAATGATGAACCCTGGTTCATCAATATGCTTCACAAAAAAAAAGAGCTCTGTGGCCAAAAGAATATGAAATATGAGGCCTTCAACATTCCCTCTTACATAGCCCATTAGCATATTACATCCTATAAACACATTAAAGGCCCTGAAAGCCCTGCGGTCAGGCAACCTATATATATGTGAGCAGACATTTTTTCCCCAACCAACTTATTACTATTCCACTTTGGGAAACCATGCTCTAAAGTAATAATCTAAGGTTGGGTTTTTACTGTGCATGATAATCCTCAGCTGAACACTGTCTATTATGAAGGTTATTTACCAAATACTCACTGTGACTAAAGCCTCGTAAGAAAAAGGAGATGAACAGAGTAGGACCTGGGTCTCCAGGAGCTTGTGCTCTGGTGGGAAATCTAACAGGTGTACCCCAGACTAAATGTATCTTGGTAAACAGTGTGTGAGGCAACAATTGCCATCGTTAAGTTGAGCAGGAAAGGTTTCAGAGTCTGTGACATTCCAAACCAATCTTAATGAATGGATTGAATTTCATTTGGGAGGAGATGGGGTTTGGAAATACGAGGTACAAAGATAAAGGGGCAGGAAAGTCGAGGTAATTTGGAGGATGAGGACTGATTGGCTAGGGTAGAGATTTCAGGTAGACCCTACAGGTTAAAAGTCTGGAAAGCTCCCCAGCAGTTTTTAGTACAGGTCAGATGATGGCTGTGCCTGAACACAAGGCTGAGGAAGGTGGGGGTTATTAGGTAGGCAATGCAGAGGAACTGGGAAGGCACTATAATCACAACTCTACAGAAAGGTTTGCAATGCTGCCCTCGGCATGACACGGCCGCAGACTGAGGTTTCTCACCCTCTGCTTGGATCACAGCAATAGATGATTTAAGGTCTTAAATCCTTTCATGAAGGTTCAGAGAGCTATCCATTTTATCAGAAATGTTCACAAGCAATCAAGAGACTAGAAAATTATGGTTTTAGAATAACAGAGAAAGGTGATAAATTTCTGCTGTCTTTCATAAATCCAACCTGATAGCAACACAAATGAGGAAACCGGAAATATCACCCCGTGACCTTCACTCTCACCTGGGATAGCAACCGTGGAAGGCTTGGCGAACCTGATCAGACTACTTTCACCGCTGCAGCTTTCACTGGTTATAAGGGCCTGCAAAAGCTATTAAAAATTCACATGGGGCAGAAGTTCATGTGAGAAACATGTGGGTTAAAAACAAACAAATAAGCAAACTGGCAATTTCACACACTGAAAGATCAAAACAGGAAACACACATTTGGATACTTAAAACCCAAATTGTGTGCTTTAGCGAACACTTTACCGTGATCGGCTTCCTATCTAATGGGGCAGTTTACGTAACTAGGAATCTATAATTGTGCTCGCCGGGGGAGTAA
Organism: Micronycteris hirsuta; assembly: GCA_004026765.1. Lineage (NCBI taxonomy): Eukaryota > Metazoa > Chordata > Mammalia > Chiroptera > Phyllostomidae > Micronycteris > Micronycteris hirsuta. The sequence goes on along the minus strand of PVJI01006558.1, from coordinate 28,847 downwards.
AAATGGTTGAAATGAGACATGGAGAATTTTTTTTACTATTATAATAAAATATAGGCAGTCAGTGTCCACAATAGCAGTATAGCTCTTTTCCTACATGGGGCGTTTCACTGGAAAATTCAACAGTTTTATCTGTGAAGCACTCTATGAGCTTTTAAAGCAACTGACCACAGTTTGAAGTCCAGACTAATCAGAAGAGTTGGGGTAAATGGAGATTTGGGTTCACTTACTTTACTAAGTGACTAAAGGCCACTCTTTTTCCTCCTGGTCCTTTTTGCTAAAACTCATCCTGAAATGAATTCATCCATAATCCATGAAGTGCTTTATCTAGATCAGGGATTCCCAAACACCAAACTGGCACCAGACTGGCTATGCCCACATCATCTAGAGAACTGAAAAACATAGATTCCTGGCCTGCTTCTCCCCCCACCACGGCCCCTCCCATTCTGACTTTGTGTGGGTCCAAGGGAAGTTCCAGAGATATTTTTTAAAGACCCAGGTTTTGGAAACCAGTAATATATATGATAATTAGATGTCTCTTAGATGTTTTACAGTATCAGAAGGGCCATAAAATCTCAAGATTTTAAGTTACTGCTGTGACAGAGATCTTGCTAGGTAGATACCAAATCTTATGTCCCCACCCCACCTCCACCTTGGGCGCAGAGCTGGACCACATTTCCCAGAGCCCCTTGCAGTTAGGTGGGGTCATGTGACTGAGTCTCTGCCATGGGAATGTGGACAGAAGAACTGTGTACCACTTTTAATCCTGGCCCCTAAAAACTTCCCAGAGAATCTTCCAGCTTCACTGCCTCCTTTTGTTTGCCGGTTAGGTTCCTTAGAGTCCGTATGAAACTGAGATTCTAGAGGAATGTCAGAGCCACAGGACAGGAAGAGTACAGGGATCTGAATGAGTGTGTGGATCAGGGGAGCCACCACCTGCTCCACCACTGACTCCCAGGGTGCTGGGAGACGGACGAGACTCGTGCTACGGTGAGCTGTAAGGATGCAGAGACCTTCTGCCCCAGACATCGGCTTACCCTTCCTAATACGACCCCCTTAACATTTGTAGCAGAATTGGCCATTGAGGAAGAATTTCAAAATCAGAAGGAGACATACTCATATTTTAACATCTAACTAGTTATACATAGATGTTAGGCATAACATCTGAAAGAAAATGACATGAGCTTATTTTTCTGTGGTTTTCTTCTTCCAAGAGTGGAATACATAGGGGGTGGGGGGGGGGACACACAAGAAAACATCTGGCTAATTGAGAGTTCCAGGTAATAAGATTTCGATTTAATAAGGTTTTGTAACAGTCACAGGACTATAAACAAAATATAGCAATAGATAAATCTGAATTGTCAAAGACCACGTGGATACAAAATAAAAGCCTGTGAAAATTTAAGACGTAATAGAATCACACACCCTGAAGAGGATTGGAAAGGTCATGCTATTTATTTACTTTTGAAAAGATCTGTAGGAAGAAATTCTACCACTGAGCTCATCATTGTCATCACGTTGGAGGCAGTTTTACAGCATAGTGTTAAGAGGGCAGATGAGGAGTTAAACAGAGCTGAGTCTAAATCCCAGCTCTCCCGCTCAGCACTCGGGAAATCCTGAGTACACTCTCTACGCCTTACTCTCCCATCGGCACAGTGGTGATGACATTACCTGCTCCATGGATTGTTATGAAATGTAAATGGACTTTAAGGCAGCATATGGCACACTGCAAATACTTAATACTTGCTGGTATTAAGATAAGTTAGTTGTGACATCTCTCCTTTGTTTAGGACAACCAGTTAGTGTCTACTTGCATAAGGAAGATCTTGAGAACTCAAGAGCCATAGCTAGCTAATTTTTAACCCAGGAGGAAGAAAGCTGAGCGGGCTGGTGACAGCCCCGCGTGGAATGCTCCATCGCGTACACTGTTCTCGGGAAGCAACCGGTGCGCTAATTAACGTCTGTGCCTCTTAATCCTTTCTCTGCCAACCATGAAGACCAGTGAGTCCTGGGCAAAGATCACTGGTGCTTGAAGCTTCTCTAAAGATAGTATAAAACTCTCCACTTTCTTAGAGAGGTGACCTAGGCAGCCTGCCGTATTCACCCAATTTGAGCAAGCTTGAGCTGCTGGAGCCCTTCACAGGGCAGCCCATCTCAAAAACGTGTCACCTAAAAGGAAGCGGAGATCATTCGATGGGGCACCTGCCTCCCTCCACCTGGCCGGCTGGAGACAACAGTGCGAACTTGCCGCAGCATTTCTTTTGATAAGCTACTGAGGAGACACAGCGTCTCCTTGGTGTTCTAAGTTCTGGTTTGAAAATTGAATTCAGGAACTTGTCAACTCTGACAGCAGAGCTTTTAACGCTGAGTTCAAAAACAATCTGCGTGCACTTTATAAAATCAGTCTTCTGACTTCGGGGCAGCAGGATTTTCCAAAATCTTCACAATGGAGGAAATGAAAAATTTCAGTTTTCCTTCTTTCCAATTAGACATGGGTTCTTAATTAAAGCCATCCCATTTTTTTTTTCTCGTCCTACCCCAATTCTTCCCCCCTGAACTGTCTCAGCAAAGAGAACTCAATCCTACATTTCAGAAAGCAAGACTGGGCCCTCCTTGGCAGTAAAGACCCAGGACAAAAGCAGGTAACGCACATGGGATCAATCGCGAGTCAACACTGCTCAAGTGACAGGATTTGTGACACTTGGGATTTTAAAAATAATAAAAAGCAAAGCCTGTGGAAGAAATCAGTCCATACCTTAAAGTCACCAACGTCACACCTGGCAGCAGAGGCCCCCATCAGGGGCTGCACTGAGAGGTAAAATTACCATGACTCAAAGGGACAGGTCTAAACATGGCAGGAAACCAAAGGTAAAACCGCGATCCAATGACAGGTGGCAAAGGCCTGTCAGTGTCGGAAAATTACATGGTGAAATTTATTTCTGACATTTCATTCACACAAGAACAACAGGACCTGCAGTTAAACAATGACATTCTGGGAAAAAAAAAAAAAAAAGCAAAACACCTCCACGGATGACACTTCTTGCATAGTGCAGCCTTCTGGGCATCCACCCAAACCAGAATTACATACAGCTCAGGAGTGGGGGGAGGGGCGGAGGGGAGGAGGAAACGGGAGGACGCAGAGGAAGCCAGCAGGAGGGGAGAGCGCCGACATCTGAGCAAAGGGAGGGCACCGTGGCAGTTCGTTTCTTCTCCGTCCCAAAGGACTTGAGCCTTCACTTCATAGATTTTTTTTTAAAGTGACATTTGAAAGGTGCTGCGATCATCCATTCATTTGGGTTCTGCTTGGCCTTTAAATGTAGTATTTCAACTGAGAGTTCAAGCTGGTGGGGGGTTGAGATGTTTTCATGAAATGTAACCACACCAGACAGTTCCTATTGTCAAGGCGACCCCCTTGAAGAGGAGAAGCCCTCAAATTTGTCAGTCAGGCTAATTTTATTACTCAGGCCCAAAGGCACAAGCCTTCTGGACTGTTCCATCTTTCCCAGCAGGTAGGTATTGAAGGCTAGCCGTCCTTCCATTGCAGAGAAACACAGTGTGTGAGGAGGAAGGGGTGTGTATCTCACAGCTGTTTCCATTGACCAACATTGGAAATAAAGGGGAAATGCTTGACAGTGACGGGCGCTCAAGGAAAATAGAGACTCATCACACGCGGAAGGCAGGCTCTAAGTTTTAGTTGCTAAGTTCTCTCGTAGCCTTCTGCTTAAATGATGACCATTATTATTTTTATTAATACTTATTTTAAATTAGTTTTAAAATGGCTTCGACCATGGATTTTAATTATCACTCTTATACTATACTAGAGATCAATTACTAAACTATAAAAAGCAACAGAAGGGATTTCTCATCTCACAGCATAACACACACACACGCACACTCTCCAGAACCTTCTCTTCTGTTTTCTTTCTCTTTCGATAATAAACGTGATGGCTCGCAATTCCAGGCAATGCGGCATGGCCCGTGGGCCCTCCCCTAGCCCAGCATACACATCACTGCTTCAAAAAGGTGATGACCCGCCACGTCTCACTTCCCACCCAAAACATCAGACTAGAGAGGCTGAGCTTCCCCAGTGCATCTCAAAAACACAAAACAGGATGTTTAATTTGTTTAAATTTCCAGAGCAATTTACTGCAGACAAAAATAAAATACCATGGCATTTTGCTGGCATCTTAAAAAAGAAACCATCTCTGAGACAGACAATGAACCTCCTGAGATCTCCAACACGACCCTCTATTTGTGTGCTCACATATTTTTTTATGATTTTGTTCACTGAAGAACAGTTTAATGTATTCCAACCCATGCACTTTGCAAAAGAGAAGCTTCCAGCAAAACAGGCCTTTTCATGAGGCAGCCCCCCAAAGCCTCCAACAGCTAAAGAGGCTCAGGCGGCCCCCCACATGCTCACCTGGCCCAGCCTCGGCAATCAAGAAACTGCTCCCTGGATCATCTTAATTGGAAAAAAATTGGAGTGCCAGGCTAGTGTCAGCCCTGAGCTCTAAAATCTTTACGGAAAACTTCCACGCCCGCGAGTGAGGTCCTGCTATCGATGCTTTCATTATTTTGAAATGAAGCCTGAAATGAGAAGAATGATCTTTTTTAAAAAGAAGCATTATTCATCAGTAGCCCCTGGCTTACATGTTGGCCACAATAGCCCAACAAGGTCAAAAGCAAGCACGGCTTCAAATATATCAGGTCACTTTCTATTTTTTAAATCCTACTGTTTGACATTTGCACTTGATCTGCTGCCAATGATACCCTACCATCCTGGAAAACTTCATTTCCCTGTTTGGGGAAGAGTTCTCAAGGTATCTATTGGTCTATTGACTCTCCTTACCATTGTAGGGATAGAAATTTCAAATGCATGGAGTTCTCTGTCCGACTGCTTGTGCTCGCTCTAACTTGGCCCTCAACTGCCAGATAACTACTTAGTAACCATAGACAGGATTTATAAGGCACCACCTGCTTATAAGGTGTTGTTTGACATACATATGTTATCAAACCATCAGCTATTTCACATCAGCTTAGAGTTCTTTCATTGCAGGCAACAGAACATTACCCTGGCCAATTCACCCAGAAAAGGCTGCAGTGGAGCTCACAGAACAGATACAAAGGCTGGAGCTGTAACTCAGAAGAAAAATGGGAGTCCAGAAAGGTTTGAGGAGGCTTCGCCAACTTAACAGTCCTAATAAGGCATCGTTACTGAAATGAATGAGTTCAAATCATTTTGGGGTTTGCTGCTTATCCCACATCGCTGAAGCTTCAGCACACCAGAAGGGAAAGTCTAAGTTGGCTTATATCCGAGTTTCTCAACCTCTGCACTACTGGCATGTGGGACTGATCACTCTTTGCTGTAGGGGTCTGTGCCTATGCATTGCAGGGTATTTAGCAGCATCACTGGCCTCTACGCACTAGATTCCAGTAGCGTTCTCGCCGGTAGAGAAAACCAAAAACTGTCCCTAGACATTGCTAAATGCTCCCCAAGAGGCAAAACCATTTCCAGGTGAAAACCACTGGCTTAGACTGAATCACAAAACTGCCCAACTCATGGTTTCAGAAAGGCCAACTACCTTGATGTACAATCCCGTACGACAAAGGGAAGGCGGGTCAGTCTCCCAAAAGAAAGCGAGGATGCCGTTCCCAAAAGATAGGGAGATCAATGCTTGACGCCTGTTTCCACATTGGTATGCAGGAAGTCCTAGAGCCAATTAAACCCGAAGCATCGCTGGAGGCAAAAATGAGAGAACTGAAGCTGCTCTACTTCGGGCACATCACGAGAAGGCAGGGTTCTTTGGGAGAGAAAATAACGCTGGGAAGATAGAAGGCAGCAGGGAAAGAGGAGACCAAGCATGAGACAGATGGACTCCGTAACAGAGGCCACCGGCATGAGTCTACCGGAGCAGAGCAGGGCTGCTGAGGGCAGGACAGTGTGGCCGTCACTCACTCACAAGGTCACCAGCCAACTCAATAGCATGTAACACACACAAGCGGAAGTTAAAGAAGATTACGTTTTCTAGCCCATGAATTCAGAGAACGAAAAACAAAAAGGGGAAATTAAGAAATTTCTGAGAACATGGTAGAGAAAGTCATAGGAATGCTGCACCAGCCCTTCACTAACCATACCAGTGAGCATCCGTGTCCAGGAAAAGCCCAGTCCGAGTACAGTGGGTGTGTTCTTCATTTTTTATTCAATTTTTCCTTGCTTTCCTATACATTTTTAAATCCTACCAGACCTTCTCCAACCCTCGGCATCTAGGAACTTGTGATAATTGATGTGGCTAATTTAAAGGAAACTGACTCCAAGCCCCAGAGAACACCCTATGCGTCTCTGTATTAATTAGTCGGTTAACTCTGTTGGTTCCAACATGGTGCTAATAAGGCCAAAGACATGAATCCAATCCTCATGCCATATGGGCTTGTTCAACAGCCCGCCTGGAGCCCCTCTCCAACCAGCCAACTGATAGATGAATATGGCTGCTGCTGGGCGGGGCGGGGGCGGGGAGGAGAGAGAATGGATGAGAGCAGATAAACCCATCCCCACTGGGAGAGCACCTTGTGTGGAGTATTCCCCCAGGAACGGGGTCGTCTTATCCTTGCGGGATACAGAGCACAGCGCACGCCAACCATGGTACCTCTCTCCAAACTCCCTGACATGTGATGCCACAGCATTTCCTCACTCCTTTCTGGCTCATACCTGCTCACATTAGTGTCCTCTGCTACTCCCTCTCCCTTCACTCACTCCTACGTCTTTAAAAACCGGGGCAGAGCTTGATTTCCAATCTGCACTGACTCTAAACTCCCTGGTCCCACCGTCGGCAGCAAGCCTGGGCTTGTCTCTTCTCCCATTATCATTTCTGACAGCCCCAAAGAAATTACTTAATATTCATTTCAGTCTCCTTTTTCAGACAGTCTTAAAAATCAATTTCAAAATTTTTCTTCTTGATCCTGTCATTTAGCACTGAAATGGCCCACACTGATTACTTGGGAGCAGGAACGCTTCTCCCGCGTCCTGCCAGCCTGTTTGCTTCGCTTTGGGAATCTGTTCTGTGCGGTTTAAGTTGGCTTTCATTTCAGGGAGGTTGCTTTTCACTAAGAAACTTTTGTTTTGTTTTGTTTCATTTTTAGCTATCTTTGTAAAAATACCTCTCAAGCACCTTTAAGAACAACTGCAGTAAAAGAATGGATGGAATATTTTGGCTAAGAGAAATATCAGATTCAATGGGTAAAAAAAAAACAAAGGAAAGACTCGAAATGGCAATTATTCTAAAACCTTGAAAAGGGCCCCTTTAAAGCCTCCACTTTCCAAACAGCAACTTCTTAACAGTAATATCACCTTATTTATTAATAAAAAGGAGACATTAAAATAGCCATTCATGATCAGATGCTGAAACCTGCCAGGCAGCAAGAACAGGGTCTAAAAGGAAAGAAAAGGTATCGGCAGCTTTTCTAAAGAAGAAAAAAGTTCTTTGTCTTTGCTGCCATTCCTCGAACAGTCTGGAGGATTCAGTTCATTGTTGCAGTTGCTACCCATCTTCCTTGCTATTGTTTTGTTTTTGCAGGATGTCTTGAATTCTCCAAGTAGCATCATTAGAGAATGAAGAGGTCAAAACCACCAGAAGGACCAACGGGGGCGGGGCAAACCTAACCAAAGGAAGCCTGTCCTGAGCAATTTTTCTTTAGCCTGTGCTTTGTCTTCTTAGAGATCAGAGGAGAGAAACGCTGCAGACAGGACACTTTTTAAAAGCTCTGGACATGCCAAACTGTCCTCCAACTTGACAGCCATAACTGATTTTTGCTCTCACCTCTTCAGATTATCACTCTGTTCTACGTGTAATTCCACCAGCTTGTTATTACATATCCTGACGACCCTTTGCCCTCCGTGACTCTGACTTGAAAAAGAAAATATCTGCTAAGCTAAAAAAACAACTGGATTTTTTCTTATGGGATCAAAGAATCAAAAATCATTCTTTCTGGGACTGTGGAACATCAAACATCGGGACTTAAAAGTGTCACCTGAGGAATTAACAAACTCCAGAATGCACGTCCAGCCTCCAACCACTCTCTGAGATGGAAGAGAAATCGGAGGAACCCCTCCACATCACAGCAAACGTAATCAAACAGACTTTAAAAAGGCACAATGTGGCTTGAGGGGGCCGGGGGGCGGGGCGCGGGGATGGCGGTTACCCTTTCGCTTTTCTGCCTGCCAAACCAGCGGCCTTTCTGTGCAGAGCACGTGTCCTTCTAGTGCCACCTGGAGGCCACTTCCATTAAACACCACAGCACTGCCCCATCCTTTAGGCTCTGATTGCATGAAGTCAGCCTCTGACTAAAACGGACTCAAAACGACCTGACACACCCAGGGGAAGGTGATGATCCGACTGTTTGAACTTTTATTGAGCATCAGTCCACCTGCAACGCTGACCCTGAGTAGGAATGTACTCAGTTACCTGGGTGTGCAGGCAACCAGGGGATGCTTCAACAACAAGAAATGGTGTCGATGACTGACTTTTTAGATAAATAAATAACTGACTCCTCTTTGGAGACTGTGGCGGTAAATGGAAAAAGGAAAACTTTAATCTGGATCTTCAACTAAGCCATACTCAGTTCTGCCACACTTCAAGCAAAAGCGAGAGAAGAACATCTATACTTTCAAAATCAGGTTATGATTCCCTTTACCAGTGGGTCATTTATTTTACTGAGGGATTTACTTCTAACTTTCTGCAAATAACATTAGTTCTTTGAATATATTTCTAATTGAATTAGAATGATTAACATTTCAAACTAGACTCCAGTGTTGAGACAGAAAATCAGAACCACTCATGTGCTGTAATTAACACATGGCCCTAGGCAAAAAGGCCCAGAAATAGCACCCTGCCTGGAGATGATACACCCTTAATCCAATGATGCCACACATCTAGCTTGTTGGTCATCATCTCACATTTCCTTCTGGTGCTTCAGCATCTATACAACTGTCTCTGATGCTAATAAAATGAGTGTGATGTGAGCTCAATGCAGAATCACAGAGCACGTGCACTGGCAGGTGACTTTGGATGTCAGTCCCCCCCGCCCCAGTCGAGGTCAGGGCCCCCACTGGCACAGGCCTGATACCCACTGCTCAAGCAGTTCCCGGACAGGAGGCGGCTATTTTCAAGGCTCGCGTGAGTCCCTCAGCTCCAGTGGTATAGGGTCTCATATGGAGTAGCTAACATTTACAGATGAACATGTGAAGTTCATGATATCTGACTGGGGGAGCACCTTAGGTGAGAGCACGTTTGCATTTTAGTCATCTCTGTTCTGCTGGAGCATTTGGTTTCCTTACCCTGCCATTTCAAATGTTCTGTGTAACTTCGCCTTCCTTTGAATTCTTTCTACTACGCTGTTCTCAGACTTACTATCCATTTCAGAAGAATGGCAGGGCCGAAAATCCCAAATGTTCATGATAAACTTCTTGCAGGTCGCCTATCAGATGACGGTAGCCCGTTCACCTAAGGAAACGCTGAGATTGACAAAAGCTTCATGGAAACAGTGGAGAAAAGCACCTGGAATGTCACAAATGGGAGTGGATCCCTATCAACAGTGCCATAGTCTAACGACTATCAACAAATAGTCGTTAGTCTAATAGTCTATAGTCTAACGACTATTTGTGGAAGGCCCTTACGGTCTTATGCTGAGCCGGTTACCATAAAGGAACAGAAAAAATATATCACACGTGGGTCTTTGCTGTCAAAGATCTTTCACCAACCGGCTCACTGGGGAGACAAGACAAATAGACAAGGCCAAGGAGCACATCATTAAACTAACATTTAGGTTTTGAATTGAAAGAGAAGAGGGATAGATAATTTGTGGATTTGCTAATTATAGTATTTCTGTGCCAGGCACATTAGTACCAAATGGCTCATCCCTGGCTTCACCTGACTTCAGAGATATTTCCTCAAGGCCTCTCTCCATTCTTCCGCACACTAAGTGACATCACCTCAGACTCCTGGTGTCTTCCAGGACACCCTCCATGTGGTGGCCGCTCTGCCTCTTCCCCATTTCATGCAAAGCCTGCGTGAAAGTTAAACACTCTCAACACCTCTCCCGTATTAGCTTCTAAATTTTCCATGCCAGCATGGAAATAAGCTTCCAAAACCTAAAAACTGTTCTCGTATAAATAGATGTTAAGCAATTTTAAATACTTACAGTCCCTTTCGCATCCAGTTGCCAGTTTCCTTGTGTGTAATGTTAACTGGGAAAAAAAAAAGGAAAGAAAAATAGCCCAAAGTGAGTAGCAAGTGAAAGCTTGAAAGAAAACACAGGGAATTACATATGTAAGTCGTTTGCATGAATCCTTAGTTTTCCCTCTTAGATTTCAGTCTCACATGATTCGGTTTCACACTAAACACAGCGGAGGTCTGATACAGAGGGGGGAGAATGCAGTGTTTCATGTACATTCCAGAAGAGAATAGCCCCATTCTTTTCTGAGCGAGTCCATGTCAAACCCCCCTCCCTTTGCAGATGAATAAAAGCATTTTTAAATACAAAGTCACCATGCATTCCGGTGTTGCAAAAATAAATCCCCCCAGATGTTTTATGTAGCTTCTGGAGGAAAAGTCTTCCAAGGCACTGATTCATAATAGCAGATTCTACAAGAATATGTTGGGCACTAAACCCAAAAGAGTATTACCATATATATCGGACTGTAAGACACGCCAGACCATAAGACGTACCTAGGCTTTTAGAGGAGGAAAATAGGGGGGAAAATTTTGAAGCAAAAAAAACTGCGGTAAAATATTTAATAACATAAATAACATAATATTTCACCAATTTAAACAGCCAGGTAAACTATGTTCGGACTATAAGACACACCCCCATTTTCCTCCCAAATCTGAGGGGGGGACGTGCATCTTATAGTCTGAAAAAATACGGTATATAGAAGATGCAGCACATTTCACACTTCTTTTAAGGAGACCACGGGCATTGGGTACAATCTCTTGGAAATACAGAATTAGGTTGAAGCAAATAAACTTTTAAAATAATTTTTAAAACTTAATGAGTGCTACTTCAATCTGTCTGGAGTTCTTACTTAAAAATGGAGAGAATCGGAGAGACTTTTTAAGTCGGGACAAATTAAAAACATGGGGCTTAATTCTTCATTTTATAAACACTTAAAATATTATAAATATTAAATAACTATTAGAAGTAATAGAACATTATAACATGAGAATGAACATTAAAATATACTAGGTACAAATATTTCAAGTTTGAATCCCCAAAATCACAATTATGGAGTAGAGTCCCTTTTTTAGGTAAAACTGAAGGAACGCACAAAAAAAAATTTTTTTGAGACAGTTGTGCCCTCTGGAGGTGGCACTTGGGAATTGAATAAATCTTCCCTAAAGGGATAACAATGACTTTCCTGAAGATTTCAACACCCACTTGGAAATGCAAAGAAGACTTAGATTTCATTCATGTTCCTTGCTTTGTGTTAAACTAATTTTCAATGAATACTAATTTAGAATTTCAATTTAGAAGTGTTCAAATGGGTGCAAAACATTTTGGTAGAAGGGATTAAAAGTGTGTGTTCAGTATCTGGAATGCAATGATGAGGGACATGCTGAGTATTAGGAAAAGAAAGAACAGTAGTTCCAAATCAAATGTCCTCAAGAGCTCCTTTGGTGAAGTGCATGGGAGCAGATGGCCTACCCTCTCCTTACCATATTTTCCAACACTTTGGGAGAGAACCAATTCACCGAGACCAACAAATGCATTTGTTTTATCTTCCCAGAATAAATTCACCACCTTTCTCATGTTTTTCTTTGACCTGTTCTGTGCACTTCATCTCAAATCAATGGAGCTAAACTTCCCCATCAAGCGGATACATCATTCCAGTGGGAGAAGTAAGGGATAAGTATTTCTTGTGGGCGTTTTAGCAATAGAAAGTACTCAAGTTGGCTCTGTGTGCTTGGAATTTCAACAGGCAAAAAGATACATATATAAATAAATGAACGATATACTTAAGGGGGGAGGGGAGAATCGAAAACAAAAGAACCCCAAAAGTCATCCTTACTTGATATGAAAACCAGAACAAGAGAGAATGAAGGCGTCTTCTTGATTGTAAATTGGCCTTGGATGTGGGTGAATGTTTGTCTCTCTTTTAAAGAAGTGGGGAAGAAACTAGAAGATTGAATAAGGCTGGTGCACCGCGAGAGAGTAGAATTACTATAGTCGGGTGTAGGACAGCACACCCAAATATCCGAGGGATGCTCTCCTCTCAAACACGTCCCTGGTGCCCACTGAGTGCCCGGCCTGCGCCAGGCAGGCCCCGAAAAATGGAAGCAAAGACGATCTTCCTGCTTCCAGTTACCTGCATCTCGGGTTCTGGCCGTCGGTCCAAGGACAGCCTCACTCTCCCGCCCCTCTTCCTCCCTTCTCCTTAGAGGGGAGTCAAGGACCCACAGTTCCGAGCACCTGGCCTTTGCCAGCTTCCACCTGCCCACCGGGGCAGTTCTGGACTTCAAAGGTCCCCCGGCCCCTGGCCGCGCACCTTGGCCCCGAAGTGCGCTCCCTTCCCCTAACGCCGAGTCCCTGAAAAGTCCCAGGACGACGCCCCCGAAACTCACCGGTGAGATCCAGGTCCCACTAAGGGAACGGCTCAGCACTGCCGGATGCGAAGCAAACACCCAAGGACCCGCAGGTAGCCAGAGGTCGACGGCAGCAGCCTGAACCCGGCTTCGCGCCTTCCCGGGGCGGCGCACCTGTGCGTTCGTCCGCCGGGCCGCTGCGCCACCGGAGCGCCGACAGAGGGCGCGCGCGGCAAGTTTCGCCGCCCCAGACGAGCCGGCGGCCCCTGGGTCCAGCGCCTGTGCCCCGATGGAGCCAGTGTGGACTAATGAGTAAGGGAAACTAGGCGCCAGCAATAAGGGATGAATTTCCTAAGTTCTCTGAACCTCTTAAGAAAATAGTGAGAGCGCTGATATTTAAGCCACAATTGTCAGGTATGACTATATATTCATTCATTCCTTCGTACACAAATATACCTTGAGGTCCCTGCTGTTTTCCTAGCACTGGGATACTCTGGCAATCCAAATGGACGCAGTCTCTGCCCTCTTGGAGTGTACATTCAAATAGGAATTACCTGAGGCAGCAGAAATGAGATCAAGCATGTGGACCTCTTCCCCCAGCTCCTAGCACCTGCTCAGCCCTCAGGAAATGGTGCTTACTATTATCAGGTGCCTGTGTCTGCGTCGACTCAGCCACCTCCTTCAGGAGAGAGAGGTGCTTCACTCCGGGGTCCCCCATGGCAGACCGCAGCCTTCCTGATATTAACAGCCCGCGGAGAGTTTGATAAATAAATGAAGTGATGGAATGAACCATCCCCTGATTCCTGGAGGAGGGTGGAAGTAAGGGAGGCAAATACTACTGGGGCTGGCATGGAACCTTCAGGATAACCTTGCTTCTGGGGAGGGCCTTGCATCTTTAAGGAACTGACCCCCTTTCCCAAGGGAAAAAGGAAAAGGAGCCTCTTCTACTAAAAGAGGTGTGGGAGTGCTCCGCGAACTCCCTCCAGCGCAGATCCTTCTCATTAAAAGCTTACAATGGCGTGTTGAATGTGAGCTATCCCCTCCCCCTCTGCAGGAGTAGGAATGGGGTCAGCGCTGGAGCTCAGGGGATACAGGGATTCTACTGAGGGCCACAGGAAAGACAGGCATCGACACCTACCCGTGGTGCCTCTGTCCTGGCAGCAGTGAGACGTGGAGGGGTCAAGAAGACACGCCTAGGTTCAGAGCTCAGCTCTGCCACTTTCTCACCTTGCCACTCCCAGTCTTGTTCCTGGATCTCTGTTTCTGCTGCTGTGAAACAAAAACAATCAGACTTCTCTCGGGGTTGTTGTAAACACTGGATGATATAATATGTATATGTCAAGTACTTAACACAGCACCTGTATGGTAAGAGTAAAATCATTGGAACAACAGAAATCCTAGCCAGCAAGCAGCTTGGAGAAGGACGAGTTGCTGTTTCTCATGTAGCATCTACGGGCACCCAGAACCATGCTGGGAGCTGTGGGGTTTACAGGTGTCCATAAAGCATGGTGTCTAACCTTGAGCCAAATGCAATCTACTTGAAAGATAAGGCAATTTTCCCAGCACACAGGTGCACTTTCATAGAGAGACAGACTGTGAGCACAAGAGTTCTCTTTCCCAAGAAGGACTCTTCCCCCAGGACCTGCAAGCACTTGACCTCCCCAAGTGTCCAAGCCAAAGCTCAAAGGTCTATGTCACCTCAGCTGCTGGCCTTACCGTGACCAGAAGCTATATGGTGGCCAGACGGAAGGCCCTGGAAGTATCCCACAGAGAGAAACCAACCCATGGGACCCTCGGTTAGTGACACCCAGAATGCTAAGCCAACAATCAGGAAGGTTCCATTTACTCCTGCCATGTAAGAGTAAATATGAAATGAGACTCTTAAAGGAGCTGCGGGAACCAAAGGCTGCAAACGGTGCAGTGTCAGTTTCCCACAGCTGCTGTAACAAGTTACCACAAACTTAGTGGCTTCCAGCACATTTATTTCTCACGGTTCCGGAGGTCAGAAGTCCCAAATCAGTTTAACTGGGCTGAAACCCAGCTGTCAGCAGGGCTGCATTCCTTCTGTGAGCTCCGGGAAGAGTCCATTTCTTTGCCTTCTCCAGCGTCTAAGGGCTGCCTGCATTGCTTGGCTCACGGGCCCACCTCACTTCAGACTCTCTGTCAGCCCATCTCCCTCTCTGACATCGACATTCCTGCCTTCCTCTCACAAGGATCTTTGGGACTACATTGGTCTCACCCGGATAATCCAGGCTACTCTTCCTATGTGAAGGTCCGTAATTTAATCACTTCTGCAAAGTCTCTTTTCCCATGTAAGGTAACATAGTCATAAGTTTGGGGGATTAGGATGAGATTTTGAGGTGACTAGTTCCCTGAATAAGTTGCATGGGAGTAACTGCAATCCTCCCTCACCCCATATGATTCAGAAAAAAACTACTTATCTCTAGCCCATTTGCTTGGTCTAGCCTACAAACAACTGGGAGAGTAATCACATATTTATTGAAGTAAGTTTGTTGAAGTTGAGTGAGAAAAAGATACTGTTCTCTTGACGAGAGAATAATCATTAAAATCTGCTTTTAAATACAATTGGTGGGGCACCACTTAATAAGATTTGAAAACAGAACCTGTATTTTAGTAGCATTCTAGTTTTCTTCACTCAGTGTTTGCAAACTGTGATGATCACTAATACCTATGTTTCCCCTAGCCTGTTTTTAACTATTCTTTAAATTGACTTAATACTGTATTTTTTGACAGTTCAGTGACAGGCACAAATTACTTCACTGTTACCATGGTAACTAAGGGACCTCCAACTAGAGAAAAAAAATAAGTTTAAATTGAAAGGGAGAAGGAATCGTCCATATTGGCATTAATAGTTCTTGTCCAAGTGTAATTGGATGTCCACTGGTCGAACTTTGGGAGTTTTACCAGTAAGGACTCGTAATCAGTCAGCTAGCAAGGGAAGTCACCAGGGCAAAGAAGAATGCTTGTCTCCTGCAAGAAGCAATGGTTTAAAGTTTCTACAACCTTCTGCTCACCCCTACTTATGCATCTCTTATGTTTGGGTGTCTCCTTTGTTTTTTATCTCCTCTCGCTTTTCCCCTTCTGAACATAGTAGTTACTATGGAAACATTGGTGTGAATGTCAGGAAGCTGGGCTCAGTAGTGCTTCATAAAGTCAATGTATAGAATGGCCTGACGTTTATCTCATGTTTGGGATGTTTAAAGAATTTGTGATATCTATGATCATAGACAGGGTTGGGTGGTAAACAGTGCGCTATAAATGGATTTTAAAATTTGTTTTATGTACACTGTGAAAACACCAGGTTTTGTCTTTTGGGTAAAGAATAGCAACAAAAACAGGAGTCTGGTTTGGCATTTAAAATTGGATTCATTTCCCATCGGTTCAGGGAGGATTTCCACTTTCTAAGTTGACTGGAATCTCTTGTGTCAAAATAAATGCTTTGTGAAAAAAAAATTAGAGTTGGCTTATTTTTTGAACTTTAACCTGACAATAACACAAATGGTGTTATCCATAATCATGTACACAATTCATGTGATTCTCAAAACAACCTGGTAAGATAGATGCTATCATCCATTTTTACACAACAGGAAACTGAGGCACAAAGAGGATGAGTAACTCATCCAAGTAAGTGGCAGAAACAAAGAGTCAGACCACGTCAGCTGGGCTCCGGAGTCCGTACCCTGAACCATCGTGCACAATAGCTTCTGTAAGGAAAAGTAAAATAATACTAACAACATATGCAGATGGAAAGCCTTGAGTTGTCAGTTCTGAACTAAACAAGGTAATCTAGGCATCAACTTTACCACCTCTGCCAATGTTGCCCCAAGCCTCCAAGCTTGCCACATTGTGGTTGAAGATACACTGAGTTCTTAATGATGACAGTTTGATGATGAGTTCAGCTTAAGTTTGATGTTAGACTTGCAGGCTTTTACATATTTTGTTATGTATCAAAGGGTAATAATGTTTTTGCTAAATGACCAGTAGGAAAGCTGTAAGTAGCTGAAAAGATATTGACTTTAACTCCACTGCATTCTATCAGAAGAATTTTTTAAAACTTTTTATTTATTGATTTTTAGAGGAAGAGAGAGAGAAACATCGATTTTGCCAGTTCCATCCATCCATGCATTCACCAGTCGGTTCATTCATTCGTTGATTCTTGTATGTGCCCTGTCCCGGAAGCAAACGCCCAACCTTGGCTACCAAGAAGACGCTCTGACCAAATGAGCTACTTGGTCAGAAAAATGTTCATTAAAAGAAAATCCAGTTTCAACCTATGAGGCAGCATTTATTCTTTGCCATCCAACATTTCCCATTTCTTCTGGCCACTACTCCCAGTGTTTATTTGAGAAAGCTGCACCTTCTCAGTTCTCTTGCTTGACCTTCCTGGTGCTGGAATGGATCACATGGCCCAAGCCTACCAATCAACATACCTCAACCTCCAACATCAGTGATTGGTTCACAGATCAGCATGTTGACAGATCAGAACCAATGAAACACCAGAAGATTTTTGCCAGGATTGCTGGAACAGGAAGAGGTGATCTTTCTCATCCCTGGAAAACTTAAAGTGTGGAGTGAGCTGCTCTAGCCATCTTCGCCACCCTGAAAGGGTTAACGGAGGGCCTACAGGAGCAACTAGGCAGAGAGACTGAAACATTTGTGGGGGCGGGTGGGGAGCGGGGAGATACTATGAAAGAGTAAGAGAAACCCAGCCAAAAAGCATCATCTGCGCCCTGAATATAACAGTGTCCCAAATCTGTCTGCTAGACTTTTCAATCATGGAATCAATAAGTCACTGATTCCTTTTTATTTAATCTGAAAACACTTGAGTTGGCTTACAACACACACAGAAAAGAGGCCTCATGGAGAAAACATGGAGCGTCTGTATCCTTTGAGAGCAGACACTGCATCTTTATCACCTTGTTCACAGACAGGCAAATGTTCCCTTACCTGAGATTCCAAAATCCATACTGCTGAAAACCAAGTCTCTTTGTAGCTCATCTGGTGACAAAGCAGACGTGGCCAGCGTGGACATGGGGCTACTCATAGTCTTTACTTCTGCCACTTCATGGCACAGTGGCTAGGAAACACCAATGTGTGAGATTACAGGATGCCACCGCCGAACCTGCCAGAAGTATCAGACTGTATAAAGAGTATAAACTCTTATCTTTATTACATCAAAAAAGATAAATCCCGAAGCCCCAAGCATTTTCAGTAAAAGACTCTGGACTTCTAGTCACAGGATAAACTGAATGAATAAATTGATTGGAAAAAAAAGTGCTTAATCTCTGAATAGGATGGGATAGAAGGTAGCTAGCCATATTGCTGAGAGCCACAAGATGAAAGCATCCATTATTCCAACATTATACTGAAGGTAAACGTATGCTTGCATGGCAGACAATAGACCCCAAACATCAGGTTGATAAACCAAGACAAACTGGAAATTTATAAGTTCAGAACAAAAGCCTCAATGGATAGTAACAATGGCCTTGAGAACAGAGACTCTGGAAGAAGAATAGAACCGATGACTTCACTCCCCGCCATCAAGTCGCACTACACTGTGCGCACCAGAAGCACTGGCTTTAAGACGTAAGAGCATTATGATGCTGAGTACATGTGGCCACAACACCAACTAAATCTCGAAATCCATAGTCCATGTCCGTGGCGGATTGATTCTAAACCCTCCCATCTGAATCCTCACATTATATAATAAAAAATGTCATTTACTTTTCTTTTTTTGTACAACAGCCAAGAAAGCCATGTTGCATCATCCTGTGCAACATCATAAAGAGTCCTGGAAACTAACTAAACATACCCTCAAAGTAGCGAACTTTGGGGTCCTGACTCATGTTTTCTTCTTTATTTCCAGGACCTAAAACAGCAACTAGTACACAGTAGGCGCTTAAGATGTGCTTTATTAATAAATGAAATGAGGACTACATTCTGACACCTCTGCCCTCTGACAACACTGACAAGTTTTCAGTGGGACAACTGACAGAGGGAGGGGGAAACCAGAGCAGGAAACACGCCCGGAAAGATGGTGACACCAGAAATCCATAGGGAGAGACGCTCCATGAGCCTCCGTCAGTTGTAGAAAAACCCAAATTTAGATCAATGACCTCTAAGGGGCTTTCTAGCCCTGAGTACATGATTTTTCTACATAACAGGAAAAGGAAATCTAAAAGGGTGCAGACGGAGGTCTATATAACTTACCTAACCTACCGAAAGCATGGAGTGAGCCCTAAATTTGGATAAAACTCTCCTGAAATTTAACATTTCATATATATGAAAAAATTCTGCATCAAGTACCTTATGAGAGCTAAAAGATGGTACAAGCCTAAAAAAATAGTTCAGCTCAAAATGGCCCATACACTGATCTGAGAAATATTGAATTCTTCCTGTTAATGAAATTCTAACATCCAGACCACCAAGCTCTAAGGGCCTAGCTAAACCTACCATATTGTCACTTTTCTCCTACCTCTGTGACATGGCTCAAATCTGACCTACTTTTTCCATGGGAATACTTCTTTTTGTTGCTGTTGTTATTGTTTGAAATTTTATTGTTCAATAATATTTTGTATTAGTTACAGGTGTACAGCACAGTGGTTAATCATATATTTTACAAAGTGTTCCCCCAATAGTTCCAGTGCCCACATGGCACCATGCATGGTTATTACTATATTATTGGCTATCTTCCCTATACTGTATTTTATGTCCCTGTGACTGTTCTGTAAACACAGATTTGTACTTCCTGATCCCTTCTCCTTTTTCACTTAGTCCCCCACCTCCTCTCCCTTCTGGCAACCATCAGTCTGTTCTCTGTGTTTTTCAGTCTGTTTCAAATTTGGTTCTTCATTTATTTTGTTCTTTTGATTCCACATATAAGGGAGATCATATGGTATTTGTCTTTCTCTGTCTGACTTATTTCACTTAGCATAATACCCTCTAGGTCCATCCATGCTATCTCAAATGGTAAGATTTTGTTCTTTTTTGTGGCCGAGTAATATTCCATCGTATAGGTATACCACAGCATTTTTATCCACTCATCTATTGATGGCTACTTGGATTGCTTTCATATCTTTACTATCATAAATAACACCAAATGAACATAGGGATGCATATACTCCTTAAAATTAGTGTTTTGGGTTTCTTCATACATAAACCCAAAAGTGGAATCACCAGGTCATAAGGCAGTTCCATTTTTACTTTTTTGCAGACCCTCTCCATGGGAATAGTCCTTAACTGCCTCCCTTCACTCCAGGTTTCCCTTCTGTCTTCCTTGCACACAACTGCTGGATGAATTTTCCTAAGGAAAAACTTGGACTCCATCTCTCTGTTTGAAAACCTTCAAAAGCTCGCCATTACCTTCAGCAGCATTTGACTAATGACATGATGATATCACATTTTCTTATTTTCTCTCCTACTGCTACGCTGCTGCTTTTCATTCTCAAGCACTGCCACCCTCTCCTCTGCCTGCCCTTGAAACTGTCAGGTTCACTTGCTCTTGGCCATAGTCCCTCTTCTCATTTCATACCTGCTCCCTAAGTGATCCCCCCCCCCAGGGCTTCAGTAACACCTAGATGACAGCAAATATCATTATTCTTTTAAATCATGGTAAAATACACACTAAAAGTTTACCATTTTCACCACTTTACAGTGTACAATTCAACGGCATGGAGTATATTCACAAAGTTGCATGACCGAGTCCCAGAATTTCACCACCATCTCAAACGGAAACCCAGACCCATTAAACAGTCACTTCCCATTCCCCCCACCCCCACCCCCTAGCCCTTGGCAACCACTGACTTGCTTTTCGTCTCTACAGAGTTGCCTGTTCTGAATATACCATGTAAACAGAATCTTACAATATGTGGACTTCGTGTCTGGTTTCTTTCACTTAGCGTGATGTTTTCAAGGGCCGTGTTGTAGCACGTGTCAGTATTTCCTTCCTTGGCATGGCTGAAAAGTATTCCACTGTATGGATGTACCACATTCCATTTGCCCATTCACCTGTTGATGGACATTCAGGTTGTTTTATATATAGTTTAACTATTGTGGATAATGCTGCTATAAACATGAATGCACAAATTTTTGCTTAAAGACCTGTTTTCAGTTATTTTGAATATGTAGCTAGGAGTGTAATTGCTTGGTCATTTGATATTTTTGTTTAACTTATTGAAAACCTGCTAAACTACTCTCTTTAATGGCTGTGCCATTTTATATTCTCGCCAACAATGTATGAGGTTCCAATTTTTCCACATCCTTGTCAACACCTGTTATTTTGGCTTTTTAAAATCACAGCCATTCAGTGGATAGAAGTGCTGTTTCTTTGTGGTTTTGATTAGCATTTGCCTAATGATTAACGATGTTGAGCATCTTTTTATGTTTTAACTATTAAATATCTTCTTTAGAAAAATGTCCTTTATATTCAAGTCCTTTGCCCGTTTTTAAATTGTCTTTTTATTGTTGCGTTATAAGAGTTCTTTACATATTCTTGACTAGACCCTTAACAGATACATGATTTGTAAATATTTTCTCCCATTCTGTAGGTTGAGATTTTACTCTGATAGTGTTCTCTGATGCACAAGTTTTAAATGTTGACAAAGTCCTACATTATCCTTTTCTATTGTGTTGATTTTGCTTTAGTGTCATAGTTAAGAAATCATTTACAAAATAAAAAGAAATCATTGCCAAATCCAAGGTCATGAAGATTTACCCCTGTTTTCTTCTAAGAGTTTTAAAGTGTTAGCTCTTAAATTTAGGTCTTTTGAGTTCTCATTTTCAGTTAATTTTTGTAAATGATGTGAGGTAAGGATCCACCTTCATCCTTTTGCATATGGATATTGTTATCCCAACACCAGTTGCTGTGAAGATTGTTCTTTCCCCCATTGAATGGTCTTGTCTATCACCTTTGAAAAAACCAGTTGACCATGATAATGTGAAAATCTTTATTTTCTCTCACACAGATTTCTCTCCCAAGCTTAAGACCATAGGTATACAGCAGGCCATTCAATATTCCATCAGCAGACCTCATGGTCTCTGACCTCTCCAAACATGCCCATATTTCACTGCTCTTTCTGGACCACCATTCACCTAGCCATTGAGGCTAGAAACATTTCCCTCGCCTTCACTCTCCATATCCAATTCCCCTCAACTGAGTCCATGTAAAATTGAATCTGTCCAATTTTCTCAAGCTCCTTCACCATTTCCTGATCAATTTACTGTGGTCGGCTCCCAGCACCATTAAAGGTCTCCTAACTAGTCTCATCTCCCCGTATCCATTCTTATACTCGGTTAGTCTGTTATTCAGGGACCTTTTTATTTTTTTAGATATATTTTATTGATTATGCTATTACAGTTGTCCCATTTTCCTCCCTTTATTCTCCTACACCCTGCACCCCCCCCACACACACACACCGCATCCCCCCACCCTTGGTTCATGTCCATTGGTCGTACATATAAGTTCTTTGGCTTCTACATTTCCTATACTATTCTTAACCTCCCCATGTCTATTTTGTACCTACCATTTATGCTTCTTATTCCCCGTACCATTTCCCCCATTCCCCTTCCTCCCCCTCCTCGCTGATAACCCTCCAGAGAGAGGAGTCAAATCAGATCTTTCTTCCCACTCCAAGCCCACCTTGTTTAAAAATTTTCAACCCATTGTTCACAGGATAAAGACCCAAATGATAATGTGGCCTGCAAGGTTCTGTGTGACCTGATTTCGAGTTTCCTCTCCACCCCAATCGTGTGCCACTCTTTATCCCAAAAACAATATCTGGTTTCCCTTCAGAATGCACAAATCTTTCGCCTTTTACCAAATAAGTGACTCCTGCTTAACCTTCATGTCTCTTCTCAAATGTCACTTATTCAAGTGACCCCTGACAGATCAGGTTCCCTTGCGGATTGTTACTAAAGCATACTGTATATTTCCTTTATAGAGCTTTACAAAATTAGAAATTATGTATCTGTGCGACTATTTGGTTTATATCTATTCCCCATTAGATGTAAAATTCCATGAAGCCCACATTTTCTAGCCTGGAAATTTCAAGATGCTCTGTCATCTGTTCTTTGTAGAATTATTCACAACTGTTCTTTACATTCTCATCCTTACCTTCCGATAAAACTCTGGAAAAATTCTGTTGTCTTCTGTTCACTCAGTTGTTCTGTTTTCTCTTACTTTAGTTTTCTACAATTATTTTATTATTACTGGAGCCCATTTCCATTCTTCGCTCATTCGCTACAGTTTACTTTATGGAGTGCCTACCACGTGTCAGGGCGTGTACTGTAGGCCCAGGCCTGGAGATTCGGAGCAGAGCGAGCCATGATTCCTGACACAAAGAACGCAAGGAAACAGTGAACAAATAGCGACAACCCCAGAAAAAAAGTCGATATGAAGAAGATCTCTAAAGATTATCATGGGAACAGAGACAGTAATAGTTTGCTCTTCCTGAGAAAGTGACCAAAGCCCCCCCACGGAGGCGTGGTTTTAGGTAGGTCCTGAGAGACGAGTAAGAGGGGGAGGGGAGAGGGTTTCAGGGATGAGCATGTATACCAATACAAGGTGAGGTCACGAAAGAGGCTGACACGTCTTACGAAGCCTTGTTGATCTGCCCCCTTCCTCTCCGGCGCTGCACAGGTGCCCCCGTGGGACGCGTGCGCCAGCAGCTGCCTCCCATTAAACGCAGCAACGTTGTTCTCTGCCAAAGTCACTGACTGCTGAAAACAGCGCAATAACGACAGCAGTCTTTAGTCAACCAGATATTTGTCAGGCTCCTTTCAGCAGATAAATACCTAGTGTGTATAATTTTAAGAATGAGGAAACAAATGTTTTCTTATTTCACTAGTATTCAAATACTAGGTGTCTTTTGACATAAGATGTGCTTCAAAGATATTTTGAAAAGTTCAATCTGTGTGAACACAAAATGAAGCCTAATTGAATTTTGACATTTTAATTTGAAGTGAGTTAATAAATTTCACTTGAAAAGGACTCACAATATCTACATCAAGGGCATGCCAACCATCTTCAGCCATTATTGTCATTTTTCTATGTTCATGAATTTATCCTACTAAAATGCATGCTATTATTCAATATGTGTGAAAGAGGATTATGATTAATGAAATTTCTGGTTTACTCTATATATCATAAACACCATCCAGGAAGTGGAGGAATGAACAGTTTACAACAATTCCTACATGTCTTCCACCTCATTCAACAATTGGTACAGTTAGACATGAGATGGTACTGAGTGTCTATGGAGATGACATCCCACCAGACATTACAGTCACAGGAGGCGTTCAGAAAGGGCTTCCGCCCACTGGGGAGAGAGACCTGGACACAAACTATCCCAACTCTATA
This sequence comes from Micronycteris hirsuta, assembly GCA_004026765.1. NCBI lineage: Eukaryota > Metazoa > Chordata > Mammalia > Chiroptera > Phyllostomidae > Micronycteris > Micronycteris hirsuta. The sequence goes on along the minus strand of PVJI01006558.1, from coordinate 4,895 downwards.
AAAATTATAACAGTGGTAGAAAACGAATTTTTGGATGCACAGGAGAGCATCCAAAGTCTTTTCATCATGGAAAAGTCTCACAAAAGAAGTGACATATGAGAAGTGTCCTGAAGGATCCACAGGACTTTGCCAGGCAGGGAGAAGAATGAAATGGCACAGTGCTTGCTCTCTGAACCCTGAGAGCAGAATACCAGAGGTAGGTGTGTGGAGCAGCAGGAGACAAGTCTTCAAGGAAGGACAAGGATGCCCCACTAAAGACCATGGCTTCCTCCTGTAGGCAATTAGATTTGCCTTTTGGGTGAAGGCAACTCTGGCAGAAGTGTGCACAACAGGCAAGGAGGAATAGAACAGAACAGACGGCTAGTTAGGAGGCTCTTGCAAGTATCTCACAGCGAGGCATGCTGAAACCCTAAGTCATGGCGGCTGGAATAGAGGTAAGTGAAGATGTTTATCAGTTTCCTACTGCTGCATAATAAACAGCCAAAACACTCTCAGTGGCATACAACAGAAGGCATTTTATTCCCATAGATCTGAGGGTCAGCTGGGCTGAACGGATTGGCTGTGACAACTCTGCTTTACCTGTCTCATGTTCCTCTTGAGACCAGCAGCGAGCCCGGGCAGCATTTCATGTTTTGTTGTTTTTTAAATGTCCAAGTTGGAAGTACAAGGGAGCATGTAGAAACATGTAGGACCTCTAAAAGCCCAAGCTTCAAATTGGTACACAATCATTTTGGCTTTATTGTCCAAAGCAAGCCACATGGCCAAACCTAAAGTCACAAGGTGGAGAAATATAGTCCTCCTCTTTCAGTAGAAACAGCAAAATTAAACAGCAAAGGGCAGGAACACAAGCAGGGGCGGAGGCCTGGGAATAATAATGCAAAGGCATACTCTGCTCTCTGGCCCACACCACTCCCTGCCCCTCCCAGTGCAGTGTAGGCTCTTCCCCACCCAAGGACTCTCAAAGTGGCGTCCATCACACACAGCCTTGGGCTCAAGGTTCATGATCCTGTAATCTAGACTAGATCCGTGTCTCATTTTGAAAAGAACACTGATCGCTCTTTACTTAGAGAAAATGAATGAAAAATAAGCTATCTACCCCATCCCATATCTCTCCCTCTCTCTCTTTCTGTCACTCACTCACACACGGCCTACCAACAACGGTGAAGCTGGCACAGGATAACTACAATAATCACTCTAATTTAAAGAGAATGGGAGACTCATAGCAGAACCGGCCAACAGCAATTCTGAAATCCCACTGGGCCAATGTTGCTCTGTGGATGGGGAATGTCCTTGACTGGGCCTGGGTTCGGCTCCCTGGTAATGCCTCTCCAGTCCTTTGGTCCCCACGGTTTTTGACTATGCTCTTTGAGATGTCCTTCCCTTTTTATCTTCCTCCTCCTCCTCCTCAGCCAATTCTGAAAAGGGCTCTGGAAAATATGCCATTTTGACAACTGAGCAATTTTCTCGCCCTATCTCCTGCATTAGAAAGTTGAGTACCCAAAGATTTTTTTTTTTGTATTTTTTAAAAGCTTCCATCTCTTCTACTTCTAGATGGCAGTGCTTTTGGTAGCTTGACTGTCTAAAACACTTTGTGAATTCCTACATATTTGATTCCAGTCTACTCTGTGTGCGAAATGTCAAGTCTTGCCCACAATTCTTTCCCAGACATGTTCCTCTCTCATTTTTTAATTACCAACACCAACCATGCCCTTAAGCTTCGTCTCCTTTTTACCAGCTGGAAAAGGCACACTACAGGCTTTCAATTTTCTTAGTCTCAGGTCTTTTTTATACCATTAAAAATTATTGAAGAGCCCAGTTTCCCTTAGAAAACTCTAGAAAGTACAAGAACATACAAACACCCAATTCCATTAGATAGCAGGGTAATGATGTAACCACATGTTATGTAACCTTTGGAAAACTCCATTCTATGCCATTGAAAAATAAGAGTGAAAAAGACAATGTCTTAGTATTATTATGAAAATAATTTCGACCACGTAAGCCCCCCAAAGTACTTTGGAAATTCCCAGGGCTCACCAAACCACATTTTGAGAATCACTGGCCTACCAGAAGATACCTTTTTCCTTTCAGAGGTCCTAACTATAGTTTTTCTATAGCCACACCCTTGATTTAAACACACTATCTCCTTATCTTTGTAACTTTTTACTCTTTAAGGACTCCATCTGTCCAAGTATGCACAACTTCATAATTTAATACATAAAATAATACTTTACTAGAAATATTTTAGATAAGGTACAGTGATTATCTACAGTACTAATTTGCCTGGCATTCTGTTAGCTTCAAATGAAAAACATCACATTTAAACATCACCAACGTAAACAGCAGAACTTTGGAAAACCCTACAGAAACAGAGACAAAAATTAGAGTTCATGACTCACCAAGCAAGATGGCCATAAGAGAACCCCAAGGGTTTGGATGGAACTCTGAAGCGTTATACCTTAAAAATAAGAATAAACCAGGGACTTAAACTCAACTTGGAATCACTTCACCCTTAATTGAATTAAGATGACATGGGAGCCCTGATCAGCATGGCTCAGTTGGTAGGAGTGTCATCCCATAATCAAAAGGTTGCAAGGTTAACTCCCGATCAGGGCATATACCTAGGTTGCAGGTTTGATCCCCACTCAGGGCACAGGCACACATGATGCCCCCCATCAGGGTGCCAATCCCTGGTCCGAGCATGTACAGGAGGCAACCAATTGATGCCTCCCTATGGCATCGGTGTTTCTCTCTCCCTCTTCCTCTCTCTCTAAAACAAATGAAAAACAAAAATGTTCTCAGGTAACAATTTAAAAAAAAAATGGCATGGACTTACTCATTCCCACACCCTAGCTGCCTGCTATAGTGCAGCAAATCTTCTTCTCCAGAAGGTAACAGTATTCAGAGACTCGAAGTATTTCTACAGTTTTGTGAAACAATGCCAATCACTCAAATATTCACGATCAGACGGCAATGTGACCAAAAACTAAGAATGTAAAACAGCAAGAAATGCATGGGCTATCCAGAAGTAGTTATCAGACACAGATTTTAAAATAACTAAAGTGCTTATGTTTAAAGAATTAAATTACAAGATTTCAACTGAGAATTAGAAACTATAAAAAAAGAACCAAATGGAAATTCTAAGCTGAAAAATGAAATAGATGATATTAAATACTTACCAGATTAGGTAAAAACAGTAAAATAGATATAGCTAAAAATTATTCTGCTAAAATTTTTATTAGAATTGTATTATACTGAATCTAAGTCAATGTGTGAAGAATTGACATGTAACAATATTGAGCTTTCCAGTCTGAGGACCTGACATCTCTCTCCACGTCTTTAGATTTCCTTTCTTAGTAATATTTTATAGAATTCAGTGTACAGGTCTTACATAACTTTTATCAAATTTACACCAAAGAATCTCATACTTTTGATGCAACTATAAATAGTATTGATTTTTAATTTCAATTTTTTGCTAGTATATAGAAATGCAATTGATGTTTGTATATTGACCTTGTATACTGTAACCTTGTTAAACTCACTTATCAGTTTCAGATATTTTACACATCACATAGGGGTTTTCTGTAGTAGAATATGTCATCTGTGAAGAGACATTTTTACTTCCTCATTTCTAATCTGGAAGTCTTTTCTTTTTCTTGCCTGATTGTCTTGGCTAGAAACTCTAGTGTGTTTAACATAAGTTAGTGGACATCCTTACTTTGACTTTGATCTTAAGGGGAAAGAATGAAAACTTTCACCATAGAGTATGATGCTAACTGCAGGTTTTTCTTAAGATGCACTTTATCAGTTGGAGGAAATTGTTTTTTTTTCTTACTTTGCTGAAAGTTTTAATCAGAAATGAATGCTGGATTTTGTCAAATGATCTTTTTGCACTATTATTGAGATGGTCATAGTTTTCATGTTACTCTGTTGATATAGTGAATTATGTTAACTTTCTAATGTTAGCCCAATTTTGCATTTTTGAGATAAACCTCACGAGCCAAATATATTGGGTTGGCCAAAAAGTTTTTTTCTGTACGATGGCTCTAGTTGTGTTGTCTTTAACTTCATTTGAAACAATTTTGTTAGATTGTATTGTGACAGGGGTCATATCAGTGTGCATTTAAAAACAACTTATCAAAATTGGTGAATTTTTGTGCAGCCATTTTAATACTGAAGACGGAAGGAAATGCGCAATATTTTTGTCATATTATGCTTTATTTTAAGAAAGGTAAAAATGCAACTGAAATGCAAAAAAGATTTTTGCAGTGTATGGAGAAGGTGCTGTGAGTGATGGAACGTGTCAAAGTGGTTTGCAAAGTTTCATTCTGGAGATTTCTTACCGGATGATACTCCACAGTTGGGTAGACCACTTGAAGTTGATAGTGATCAAATTGAGACATTAATTGAGAAAAATCAACTTTATACCAAGTGAAATATAGACAACAGACTCAAAATATCCAGATCAGTAAAGTTACTGGCAAAAATGAAAAATGTGTCTTTTTTTTAACTGAGAAAACTATAGATTTTTTGGTCAACCCAGTATTATCCTTTTTACACATACATGGATTCAAATTGCTAAAATTTTGTTTAGAACTTTTGAATGTGTTTATAATGAATATTGGTATGTTGTTTTGATTTTGGTATCAGTGTAATGCTGGCCTCAAAGAATGACTTGGGAATTTTCCCATTTTCTAAAAGCATTTATTGAGCATTAAAATATTTTGTCCTTTAGGACTTCTGCCAAGATGGCAGCGTAGGTGGACGCACTCGCTGCCCGCACATCCAGAGTGTCTAAACAATGAACGCAGTAGCAAAAAATTAAACAACCAGAACGGACAGAATCGAACTGAAGGGAAGTCCGACACCCAGGAGGTAGGAGAAGACGAACATCCAGG